>JAJHZJ010000314.1:31176516-31306516 GCA_023548195.1 Bettongia penicillata ogilbyi | reverse complement strand
GGTGACTAAGAATTAGAAATTGAGGGGATGCCTAACTATCGCTGAACAAGTTGTGGTATAGGATTCAAATGTAGTTGTGCTATAAGAAATAACAAGCAGGGTGATTTAAGAAAAAAAAAACCTGGAAAGACTTTCATGAACTGATACAAAGTCAAGTAAGCAGAACTGGGAAAACATTGCACACAGTAATAGCAATATTGC
Organism: Bettongia penicillata ogilbyi; assembly: GCA_023548195.1. Lineage (NCBI taxonomy): Eukaryota > Metazoa > Chordata > Mammalia > Diprotodontia > Potoroidae > Bettongia > Bettongia penicillata. Next base: position 31,306,315 of record JAJHZJ010000314.1, on the reverse strand, counting down.
ACAAGGAAGAACCATGAATGACAGATATTTTTGGCAATACCAAATTCCAAATGATTCATGAAGAAAAATGCTATCTGCCTCTGGGGGTTGGGGAGAACTGATGTCATTTGAATACAGATGAAAGACTATGATTTTTCACTTTCTTTGTTTTTGTTCTAGTTTTCTTGCACAAAATGATTAATATGGAAATGTTTTATATGATTTCACATGTATAACATACATCAGATTGCTTTCTGTTTCAGGGAGAGGGAAAGAGGGGAAACGAGGGGTAAAATTTGAAACTCAAAACTTGTAAAAATTGTTTTTACATATAATTGGGGAAAATGTTATTTTATAAAAAAAGTTTGTAGGATCACAGATTTAGATCTAGAAGGTGCGTTGGAGGCTATCTAATCCAACCCCCTCATTTGACAGAGACGGAGCCCAAAAGAAGATAAGTGACTTGCTTAAGGTCACACAAGTTACAGGTGACAGAGTTAGAATTCAAATTTAGGTACTGATTCCAAATCCATTCCTCTTTTCACTATACTTCATATAAAGACTTGAACTTATATCTTGTTGATATGGAATGTAGAATGAAAAAAGAAAGATCACTTTTGACTGCAGTTGACACTAATGTAAGGAAAACACCTTGGGGAAAATAGTGTGTTCACCTAATTTTTTTAAAAGTAAATCTTCATTCATACCCAAAGCACATGAGCTTAAATCAAGAGAACATTCCATCTGTTAGTTTGTGAATTTCATTCTGTTTTGGACATTTCTTTTCTGATCAGGAATTCTAGTTACATAGATGAGATTCACCAATCTAGTGTCCGGCTCCTAGGTACAGTGTCACCTGGATGCTTAATAAATCCTGGTGAATGATTTCCCCATTTCTTTGGTTATTGTATCCATTTGTTTTCCAATTCTATTCCCTATTCTTACACAAGGGGCAAGTAAAATGTAATGCTAATAATAAGGCTTTCATTTTTATATGATGCAATGTTACATGGATTGATAAAATGAATTTGTATAGGCTGCATATTCAGTTAGTCCATTAGTATATCTGTCATGGGTAGGTACCGCAGAGGAACAAAATAAACTGGACTCATAATCAAATTGAAAGAAGAGATTAGACTAGATGGCATTTGGAATGGGGCATAGTGGTTTCGCTGATTCCATGCTTTTTCTTTACGCAATGATCCAATGAAAAATAAAAAAATAGAAATGTTCTTGCTTTGATGATATATGTCTGCTCATCTTGAAATGCCAGAACCTCAAAAGAAAAAAAAATACTTGTAGGTGATCCAAAAGATAAGAGATGGATAGTGGCCATAATAAGGCTGTAGCATATTACCAATGATTACTTGCATGCAAAATGATATAAAAGTTATTATCTAGGAAATGTATGATCAGTTTAGGAGGTGGACTGGTCATGAAACAAGAGTGAGAGATAACAGATGGCCATCCAAAGTTCTGTTCTGATACCCACAGAATGTTAAAATATCTAGAAGAAAGACTTGAGGTCATTTGATAAATTTTCTGTGGATGATTAATGAGAAGACAAGGTGAAGAATTGTAGAGAATTAGATATAGGAAGTTTGCAATCTGTGCCACTGAAATGAATACCTTCATTGATAAGACCAGAGATGCATTTAAAAAAATGAGTAGAAACATTTTTGACAAAAGTTCTAATAGGGTGTTGGATTTTTTAAGAAAAAAAGTACTTTAAAAACAATTTCTTTCTGTGACAGTGGACAATCATTTAACCCCTCCTACCTTTCAAAGCCGTCTTATACTTTATTCCCTGTCACGTACTCTTTAATTCAGCAACATTGGCCTCATGACTTTTCCACTAACATCTTGCAGCTCCAGGCATTTTCTCTAGCTATCTCCTGTGCTTGGAATGCTCTTCCTCTTCTGCTCTACCTACTGACTTCCTGTGTTTCCTTTATATTCCAACTAAAATCTCATCTTTTACTGGAAGTCTTCCCCAACTCCTCTTAATTCTAGTACACTCCCCTGTGTTATTTCCTATTTATCCTGTATATTGCTTGCTTTGTTTGTTTTTTTTGCATGTTGTCTCCCTCATTATACTGCAAGCTCCTTGAGGACAAGGATTGTGTTCTGCCCCTTTTTGTATCCCTAGCACTTAGCATAGTACCTGACACATAATAGGTACTTAACCAATATTTATTTATTAATTGAATAACTTCTTTTAGCCTCAATTTCCTCATTCACAAAATGGGGATGACAGTGTCTGTTCACAAATACTTCACAAATTTCTGGTGAGCATCACTTCCTTTGGCTCCGAATAGAGCAATCTCTCTGCTGTATTATGGTGCTGCTGATTTATTGGATTATAGAATTACAAAATTTGAGACTGAGAAGGGAAGTCAGAAGCAACCTAGTCCAGCCCACACCTGAATAAGAATCTCTTCCCTGACAAGAGACCATCACTCTTTGTTTGAAGGTTAATTCAGAGAAGTCTGGTCTCAAGATCACAATTACACCTGAATGAATTGACCACTGAGATTTCTGACCTGTCAAGTTGAGAAAGGAGCTCACCACCTGTTGGGACTGCAGCAAGACATAGGATCACACCTAAAGAACCTACCAGCCCTCTACATGCAGCTAGGTGGTACAGAGGATAAACTGTTGGACTTTTTTGAAATCAAGAAGACAAGTTCCAATACTCTTCCAGACCCTTATTAGCTGTATCACTCCAGGTCTAGTCATACTGGTAACATTTGTGAAGCACTTTGCAAATCTTAAAGTGCTGTATAAATGCTTGCCATTATAATTAATCCTCTATTTCACCAACAATAAAATAGAAATAATAATGGCAGCTTCCCCGCAGGGTTGTTATGAGGATCAATTGAAATTATATACATAAATTGCTTTGCAAACCTTAAAGCATTATATAAATGTTTTTTATTATTGTTATTTATCAACACTTACAAGTACAGGTGAAAAATAATGATTTGGTCTCAATGAAGCTCAACAAAAGTCAATTTCGAAATATTGTCAGATGCAATTTGTATTTTTTTCACTAAGAAGGAAGAGCTTTTTCTTTTCCAGACCTGCAAAGAATGGCTTGCTCAAGATTTCTCATGTTTTAAAAGGATTAACCAGGGTTTTCACCCAGGTCCCATGAAAACATGGATGTTAAGGACTAACAGAATTATCAATGGGAAATGGGGGAAGGAAATGAGGAACATAAAAGGAGCCCACAATCCATGACACCATGAGAGCAAAAACTCATCTTCCTAGTCACAAATCCAATATCATTTGTTGATATTCATCTTTCTTTGACTCCTTGGCCCTAGTTTTCTGCCTTTTGTGTCTTGGAGAAATGGAAAACCCTACTCTTGGCTTCTCTTTCCAGTCCCTTAGTGATCTCATTGTTATTCCAACTTCATATTAGCATCTCCCCAAATGGAAACCTCAGTGCCTTCTGAGTGTCACCATAATCGTTGGCCCTTGCCCCTCTTTCATTATAATTGCAGTACTTTGGAAAGATCTCCAGTTTTTGTGAGCAGGGGTTCCCTCATACATTGATGAAGAGTATGCCCTGACAAACCTTAACAGACAGTTTTTGTGGGTTGTTGTACCAAAAGAATTCCAAAATAAAAACTTCATTAACTGGTAGTCAAGTGTTTACAGATAAGCCTCTCAGAATTTAGCTAGTTTGCTCTGTGAACAACAGGCATCAAATACTTGCCATGTCCAAGTTCAAAGCCAAGTTCCAAAAAATAGGCCTAACAGAGTTTAGTTCCTTCACATATTCTTTTCAGATTGTTCCCTAAGTAACAATGAAGGAAATGGCTTCAGAGAAATCTGGGAAGACTTTTATGAATATTGGAAAAATGATCAAATTGGAAAGACTTGAGAAATTTGATTAGTGAAATGACCAATCATAATTCCAGAGGACCTATGACATAACATGGTCTCCACCTCCTGACAGAGAGGGGATGGAATAAATATGTAGAATGAGGTACACATTTTTGGATGTGGCCAATGTAGAAGTTCATTTTGCTTTACCATTTGTTACAAGGGTTACTATAAAAGACAAGTCCAATTTATGATAATTAAAAGGTATTAATAAGGCCAAAGAAATCTGACTAGTAAGCAGAATTTGGAATTTGAGTTATTTCAGGTAATGATTACTCAAAGTTTTCCTTTAACTGGAGAAAAGTGTGTAGGTTCTTAAGAATAGGAAAATTTGAAAAAATGATTTTCATTTTTCCCTTAATGACAAACAATAACAGTTTTTGAGCAAAAAACAGAACAACCCTGGCAATAAGAATCTGTATGATAACATTCTAGCTCCTGGGATGTAATATTCTGGGTTTTGAACCAACCAGTGCATTGTCATCTGCAAGTAGAGAATTTGGATGTCTAAGCATCTATAAGGAATCCTTCTAATTGGATCTTGTGCAGGATAGACAGTTATCCATACTTTTTCACTAGCCAAGAAAACCCTGGAAATATGTCACATACCATGAGAGTAGCACTATTTCCAGTTGTGGTTTATTTTTTTTTTCCCTCTAGAATATCTCTTTTGAAGTGAAATGCACATACACATACATATAAACATCTACAGAAACTCTGGTAATGGAAAAAAAAATTAAGACCCACTGTGAATTGGGCCTTTCAAAACATAGTTAATACTTAAATTCTAATCTTATAGGGAAAAACATGCCTAAACAATCATTGTATTTTGTGTTCTGATACACAAATGAGGAATAATCTGGAGGGGGAAAATAATGCAGTTGATAGGCCAGTGATGATGCATCCTAATGGATTTATTAAAAGTGAAGAAATTTTCTGTAATCTGAAAAAGAAGCACTGGTAAAAATTGTCAAGATGTTCAATCAAGGTGGTGATCACTATAGGTGCTATAGATTTACCATCTGTAAGTGAATCATAAATAAACATTTTCTACTATTTCATTATTACATCTTGGCTTCGCTATATACATATGGGGAAAGACTCCCTTTGGAATTGTAAGAAAGAGCTTTATTTCATGATGGACTTTGAAATGAGGATTTATTCTTTGTAGCAATTTCAGTATGGGAAATAATTAGAATCAATATCTTTTTCGAGCTGATGAAAAGGGTTTGTGTCACTATTTCACACAAATAATACTTTTTTTGCTCTTAAATGTGAGTTCAAGAAGATGTAACTATTAATCCAAAATGAGATTTAAATTAGTAGCTATAATTGTACTACATACATTCCTGTGATACTTGAGGGTTTGAATAAGTTTTATCATCTGCAGATTATAGTCATTAATTACTGAACATTTTCCATAGACTTTGTTAGCTTTTCAATTGTTTGTATGTAATTGAGTATTGCTGTATCATTTGTACAAGTTTATTGACATGAGCTCTAAGGATAAATTATCCACATCAGCATAACATCTTCAGGGGAGTGGCACTGTTGGACTTTACCAACCACCTCCTCCATAACTTCCTCATCAACTACCTTTCCCTATATACTAAGAGACCAAACCCTGGAGAAACTCTATCCTTGGACCCATCTCTATTGATTGGTGCCTGGCTCCCTGCTAAATTTTTCTTTACTCTTTCCAGTCACCCCCTCCACTACCTCATTACCAATTGTTTCACTGCTACATGTGTACCCTTCCCCCCTCTGTACCTCTGGAATCATTATTAAATGATTATTTCTAGATAAAGTGTGTCAGATTACTGCCCTATGATACTACTTACCATCTCTGTAACATTCTAGATCAAAATTCTCCTTCCTGGTCAATTCTTTTATGTTTATGTTGTTTCCCCCATTACAACATAAGCTCCTCAAAGGCAGCTGCCATCTTTGCTTTGTAATATGATTCTACATTGCTTGTTTTAATTTTTAAGATTTGATAAGTGTTTAAAAATGGTTTTTAGTGTGGAGCCAAGATGGCAGACTAGGGGTAGCCACTCAGCTGAACTCTTCCAACATTGTCCACCAACCAACTTTAAAACAAAGCCTCAAATCCAATTTTGAAGTGGAAGAGCCAACAAAAGGTTAGGGTGGGGTATTTTTCTGGCCTAAGAAAACTTAAAAGAAGTCTGTGGCACCAAGATGGAGTCCAACAGGCTCTCAGCACAGAGCCAGTTAGCGGATCAGATAACTGATCAGAAAGAGATTATAGCTTTTGCTGGCACTGATTGGCAACTCTACTTCTCATACACAGTTCTGGGTCACAATTCCATGGTGGAGAAGAACACTGGTGATCTATTACAAGAGAGAAGAGGCCTTGATTGTAGTTGCAAGGCAAAGAGGAATTCTAGCACATGAGGTGCCAGGGGAACAGGACCCTGAGTAAAGACGAGAGAATCAGTCAGGACAACAGTGACCATATCTCTCACAGAATCACAGCACCTTGGAAGCACCAAAAATGTGCAGATCCTCAGAATTAACTCTGAAATAAGTAGTGTACATACACATGCACACACAAGCATTTGTGCGTGCACACACATACACACACATATGCTTAAAACTTGGGATTGTGCCTCCCTACCCCCAGGTGAAGAGAGCCAACTTTCATATAAATTTCAGAGTCAAGAAATAGGTTGGAGAAATAAGCAAACATCAATAATAAATAATTTGATCATAAAAATATGCTATAGAGGCAAGAGGGAGCAAAATATAAACTCAGAAGAAGGAAGTAATGTAGAAATAGCTTTTAAAAAAACCTCAAAGGAAAATGCTAATAAGACCTAAAATCTTTAAGAATACCCAGAAGAGATGAGTGGTAGAGGAAAAGTTGGGAAAAAAATAATGAAAGTGAAGCAGGAAAATGATGAATAGAGAATAAATAGCTTGGTAAAAGAGGCACACACACACACACACACACACACACACACGCACGCACGCACATTGACGAAAAATGCCTTAAAAATATTATAGGTCAAATGGAAAAAGAGGTACAAAAGTTCACTGAAGAAGATAATTTTTAAAAATTAGAATTGGACAAATGGAAGCTAATGACTCTACGAGACATCAAGAAACAATAAAACAAAGTCAAAATTATGGAAAAAATAGAAGAAAATATGAAATATTAGAAAAACAGCTGACTTGGAAAATGGATTGTAGAGAGATAACTTAAGAATTATTGGACTACCTGAAAGCCATGATCAAAGAAAGAGTCTAGGGATCATATTTCAAGAAATTATCAAGGAAGTCCACCCCAATATCCTAGAACTAGAAATAGAATTGATAAGAATCAATAGAAATTGATAAAATCTTTTAGATTCAATTTCCTCATTCACAAAGTGATCCAAATCACTATATATATATTCATTGTTTATATGTATTAATATATACATATATGTATTCTCTAGAGTATTCTTTCAATAGTTTGTTGTAGCATGAAAAAAACAAACTTTGGGGATATTTTAATTTTTATTATATTAGCCATAGCCAGTGATGAGTACTTGTTATTTTTTCAGCTAATTAATCTATTCTTCATTTCTTTAAGGAACATTTTGTTATTGAATATATGCAAGTCTTTAATGTGTTTTTGTTAGATTGATCCTTACATATTTTATGCCTTTCATAGTTATTTGGAATAAAATTACCTTTTCTAGCATTACCTCTTAGAATTATCATTATTGTCATCACCACTATCACCATCTGTAATGCAATTGATTTTTGAGGGTTTACTTTGTAGCCTGTAACTTTGTCAAAGTTAAGAATTTTCTCAATTACTGTCTTTGCTGGTTCCCTAGAATTTCCTAAATCATCATATCATCAGCAAAGTAGGGATAGTTTTCTCTTCTCTTTACTTATTTTTAAGCCTTTAAATATTTCCTCTTTTTATTGCTATTCTTAACTTTTCTAGAATTATATAAAATAATAGGTATCATCCATGCTTTACTACTGTATTTTTTGATAAAGGTTCTAGAGCATCCCTGTGGCAAATGATATTTCTTTCAGATTTCAGATAGACCCTATACTGGGGATACAGGAAATCTCCAGTTTTTAAAAGGGAACCTGAGTAGGATGGTCTATCCTCTCTGAAGTACTACCAATTTATTTTGAGATTTTTACTTCAGGTCACATATGATGGGAACCAAATTGAACCAAATGAATTATTTAGCAAATCTAGTCAATGTGGTACAGGAAAACTGAGGTATGAGTGTCAGCGATCAGTACTTCCAGGTATTTACTGCCTAGTTTGAGAAAAGGGAGTAAGATGGTCAGAGCATTTTGTCCAGACACTAAACTGTGGGTCAGGCACTGTGTAGATTCAGGTCTTTACTATGGTGAATAGCTATTTACTCATAACAGGATTTTTCTCATAAAAGCTACCTTCCTGTTCCCCTAAATGCTCATAAACTCAATTTGAGCTGTCAGATAATATGATGTGGTTGAACAAAAAAGAGACCATACTCAGGCTAGGTTTTCTTTGCCCGCCTTAGCATTTGTTCTTTTATTTAGGTGAAATGAGACTAGTGTCTCAAGTTCCCAGAATGTGAGCTCTGCAGACAGCTCAGTGACAATACCCCCAGGAGAAAGGAATAATTTTTTGCAAGTCATATTTAGGATTCCACCTAAAAGTAGCTGAGACTGATCGTTTTGTAGTCTTGCCATATCTGGACATGAACTTGAAAGGACAAATATTGTGTAGAAACAGATAATTTTAAGTCTACATGCCTCAGAGTGGGATAAGGGAGAGTGTTTTCCCAAATTGTTGGGAGAAAATGGTTTAATTTTAGTTGTTATTATATTTTGAAAGCAAAGTATAAAAGCTAATTAATATCCAGTGGTTAAATGAAACACAGGCATCATCCACTGGCACCTTATGGTGGGAGCAACATAGACAGTGCAGGTTCAATCTGATGTCAGTAGAGAAAAGGTAAACTTTCAAATTCTCAAGGAATTTGAGAATCCCAAGGAAGCAGTGTATCCAGCCTGGCTGTCAAGTAAAACAAAATTCTAAATTGGTGTGTCCAAAATTATATATCTCTTTCTGTACCCTAAAACCATCACCTCCTTGTAGGTGGTTGGTACAGATCTTAAAGCTTTCAAAACTTGTTTGTATTGAAAATATTATTTGTTATATTTTTTTGAATCTAGCTTTTTGTGGCTAGATATTTTTTAACCTAGAATATGTGGTGGGGGTCATGTGGACTCCAGAGATCCTAGAGATCCTGCTGCAAGAAATACTTGAATTTTACACAAATTTTTTTTTTTTGAGTTCACTTAGGTCTCAAGTCCATTCAAAATTCTTATGTTTTAGGTCTGCCACATAGCTTATTTTGCTTCAATTGTAATATCAAGTTTTATTTAATGTTTATACTTACCTGCTAATGTATGTCTCAAGCAATATCTGGAAACTGGGCTCTTTGGAAACTTCCTACTTCAGGCCTTCTACTTGTATTCTTCTTTGAACTCTTTATGATTTAAAACTAACAGACATTTTAGAGGGAAGTTGGCCACATCTTATCCATCTTTTTCCTGTCTACTGAATGAATAATAAAACTTATTTCTATAAACTTTTTAGTTTTCAAAAGCCATCACTCCTCCAAATTTCTGTTTCCTTTGGAGGTACCATTATCCTTCTAGCCACTCAGGTTCAAAACCTAGCTTAATCTCCTCTTCACTCTCCCCCATCACCATATAGAATCAGTATTACATTCTATTCTTTCTATTTCTAAATCATCTTTAATATCTATCCCCTTCTCTATACTCATATGGCCTTCACTCTACTCAGGTAAATACCCTCTCACAATACTGTACCCTTTTAATTGGTATCTCTGGATACTATTTCTCCCCTCTCCCATCCATTCTTGAGGTCCTCAAATTACAATATATTATTTTCATCACAGATGGCAGAATTTTCACATTTGTCCTATTAATATTTTGATCACTGATTAACTATCTGAAGAAATATCATGAAAGAAGATGAAGATGGGAATGGGAAGTACACCTAGAAAATACTAAACATAAATGAAAAAAATCATTTTAGTTGCGATAGAAATTTTAAAGAATCAAAGGATCAATTTGAAGATATGTAAAAGGAGGAAAATTTCAAATGACTGGAAAAGTGATAGCTATTATTACTACCAAAATAAAGAAAAATTTTAAAAATTACTGATACAAATGCCTATTTCTTCACTCTTATAATATCTTTTTGGAAATGATACACACATGAAGGATGAAGTGTAGTAAGATAGTGGAAATAATGTTGAATTTAAAGCTAGAAGATATGGGATTATGTTCTAGAATTCTTACTCTAACCTCAGAAAAGATGTTTAAAGTCTTTGGACCTCAGTTTATTCAGCTATAGGATGAGAAGCTTGGACCAGATAATCAATAACATCCCTTCTAACTCTCAATCTATACATAGAGATATCTTTGAGGAAGATATAAGATGGCATGAAGTATATAGAAAATTATTTATTACAGCAGGTCAGATATTAACAATCATAGAATTAGCTGAAAGGGCTAGAAAAGCTAGCATTCCATTGATTTTACTCTTATTTTGACTGTTTTTGTAACTTTGATCTCAGTAGAGCAAAATAAAACTTTAGAAGCCCCCTCTCTAAAATGTCTCCCATTTATTTATTAAAAGGATCCTGTGAAATTTCATAATAGATACAATCACGGATATAACTTTGTTTTATATATAATTATCCTATAATTATCAATTTTGACCAAGATATAAAATAGCACAATATAAAAAGGGGCCCATTAGCGAACAGAGGATGATACTAATATGATTAATAATTATGAAGGGTGTCCAGTGCATTGTCCTTTATCATGGTAGCTTCAACATCCACTTCACATTATTACTATCTTGGCATTCATAGTTTTTTTTATCCACTTTCCTTTGTCTTTGGTTTCCAGTGCTCTGGTCCTCTCTCCCCACTTCTGAATGCCTTGACAAACTAACACATTGGTCTTTCTGCCCTGCTCCTAGGTATTCACCCTTGACTTTCTGCCTCACAATAGTAAGACCTTAAAAGACCTTTCAAATTCTTAGAGCCTATGATTCTACAACAATGACAACTTAATGTGTGTGTATATATATATATATATATATAATATATATATATATATGAGAAATAGCAATGTCTCAAATGCAGATTGCCATTTACACAGCAAGCTGTGATCATTTTCATTAAAGGCTAGTGCTAAGCCATAAAGTATGATTTTTCACTAATACTTTTGGATATAAAACTGTTATTTTATAATTCTTTATAATTCTTTTATAGTTCTAGGTGCTTTAATTCTATGTATAAAGAAAGCCTAGGCATTTATAATGAAAGGTTGCTGCTGCATGAAAAGTTTGTGATAAGTACTGGAAGTAACAAACTTCCCATACTGCCCAGGCATAACCACCCATGATGGAACCCAGTGTTTCCCTACATTGATTCAATACTCTATATATCCCTTCATGGTGATCTAGATGGGGAAATTCCCTATGAATGGAGTAGGCAGTTCAGGTCCATGTTTATTTAGCCCCCTGGCCTTGTTGCTGAGTTTGCCAAAAGAATGGCAACTCTGTTGGTGCTTATGATTTCTTCTTTAATGATCTGTAGCTTCTTTCACTATGAATGCGTCTGAAAGTTGACTTTGACCCATTTGCTCTATTGATCTGAAATTTGGTCAAAAAGTAAAGCCTTTGTTTGCTTCATTATCTAGTTTCAGACAGGGAGAATGAAATTGGGCAGAGACTTCATGTATATATGGACATCTACTCCTCTTGTATTCTACCAAAAGTTTAACTCTAATCTCAGAGCTGTAAGCAGATTTTTTTATACACAAGGTAAAATGCAGGTAAGAAGCCCTCGGTTTGTGAGAATGGGGTAGAGATGGAGAACAGAAAGTATTAAAGATAAGCAATCCCTTAATAGAATAGGCAAGGAACCACCTGAAGAGGGGTCAGGAGAGAAAGCACAAAGGTAAGACTCAAACTCTTAAGACAAACTTGACTCCTGCAAATTATATAAATACACCTAACCCATAATATTTAACCTTTCTCTAACTTACCTTCTTCCTTCCTTCCTTCCTTCCTTCCTTCCTTCCTTCCTTCCTTCCTTCCTTCCTTCCTTCCTTCCTTCCTTCCTTCCTTCCTTCCTTCCTGTCTTTTCATAAGGATGCTCCTTGAGAGCCCAGATGATGTTTTATTGACATTTATATCTCTAAGGCCTAGCACAGACTTTGAGCCATAGTGGGCACTTAACAAATGCTTTTTATTCATTTATTCATGCAAGATACACATGCATTCATTTGGTCAGAACAGTCCGAAATCCTGCACATTTTTTACTTTCATTTGTAGTCTTGTCTTATGATTCCTGTAATTTATGTGTATCATTGTTCTTGTGAGCTCATGTAGACTGAGCAGATTGATATTGTTCATACTTCATTCTTTGTTGTGGTTGGGGTTCTCCTTCAATGAGGAATGACATTAGGAGGGTGATGTCTTGTCTTGCGAGAGACTTGGATTTGAATGATACAGAGCTAGGCAAAGTCATCAGCCTCACTCTCTCCTCCAGTCATAAGAGTCATAAGAGTCCAGTGGAAAGATATAGGTTGATGACTGGAGATGTTATTTACACTCATTCTGAGTCATCAAAACCCAAACAATGGGCAAGTAGGCTTGGGCTGGGACCTATTATTGGTCAATCAATGAAAGCCAAAGTGATTTGGGTTTAAAGGCATAGTCAAGTAGTTCCATTTGAATCCCAATGGTCTTTATCAAAGCTTGTATGCTCATGGCACTCTATAGGTTACCTCAGTCAAGACCAGCAGCCCCAAATATCACCTTTTCATCTACCTCCGTGTAAATGAATATTTCATGGACTTCTGTGCTACTATGAGTTCTAGGTCCTGTGATTATAACTTGGTCCTACATAGATCTTTTACCAAATAAACAGTAAGAAGTGATTCACTAGTAGCAAGTATGGTAGTATGTTCCCTGGACATTTGCCTGACCATTTAATCATTGTGGCCCTAAGATTCTGCAAAATCTTGAGAAAATGATGAATAGAGGTATAAATAAATTAAAACTCACATATCCATGACATTGTTTTTCCTAAGACAGGAAAATGAAGTAATATATTTAAAAAGCATAATCAGTGAGTTTTGCTCTATCACCTTGTCACCAGAAAATCTAATTAATCTGACCTCTATCATTTTTAAAAACTCTTTAGAATCTTTACCTCAGCACTTTCAGCTAGTCAAAGTTTAATTTAGACCTAAAAAAGAATGTTGAATTGAATAATTTTAATATAATTCAATTAGAAAGTAGTATAATTTAAAATATTGCATTGTTATACAAAAATTGACAGCATACTCTAATCCAATATAATATAATGCAATATGATATGGCATGATATTACATGATATAATACAATACAATTAATATATTCTACATGTGATTTAATGCAACATAATTAACATATAACATAACAAATAATGTTTATATGTTACTAACATATGACATAACATAAATAATTAATATATGACATAACACACCAGTACATCCTATTTTATTTGAGTCTTCTTTAAGTTTTCTTTAAATCTGCCTCTGTGGGAGAATTGTGAACATATTTGCTCTTAGCTGAGGTTTGCATTCTATTAACCTCTGGGAATGAGGAAAGCCTAGCACTAGTAAAATAGATGCAAATTTGGCAGACTGGTAGCGTTTTTGTTGCCCTAATGATTTTTGAAAACTTTTTGCATTGAATCAGTACCCAAATATCAAGATGAGATAAGGTTTTCAGCAATTTCAAATAACTTCATAGCTGCACTTGCAAAGCTCCAATGGGTGATGGGCAATTTAACATGCAAATTGCATCATCAGTCATGTAGTTCCTCAGCTGGCATGTACAAATGCAGGCTTTTGACTGGACAAACTTTTTTGCCTGTAAATGCCATGAAGATGCCTTGAGAATCAATTTCTCATGTCAGTTTCTTGCCCTCTTTGATTTTATTATGTAATGCTTTCTCAATCATCAGGGACAAACGTGAGGTGGGAGACTTTGTTGGAATAGTTTGAAAATTTACTACGTATACATAGGAACCAGTTTTTTAAAAATTTTTTCACGTTCTTATTTAAAGTTTTGAGTTCCAAATTCTGTCTCTCCCTCCCTCCTTTCCCCTTCCTGAGATGGTAATCAATCAGATATAGGTTATACATGTACAGTTCTGTAAAACATTTCCCCATTAGTCATTTTGTACAAGAAGATCAGAATAAAAGAAAAAAAAGTGAAAAATAGCATGTTTCAGTCTGTATTAAAAAAATCAGTTCTTTCTCTGGAAGTAGATAGTATGTTTCATCATTAGTCCTTTGGGATGACTTGAATCATTAGCTAAGTCATTCACAGATCTTCATTGAAAATATTGCTGTTACTGTGTTCAGCATTCTCCAAATTTTACTCACTTCACTATGAATCAGTTCACGTTAGTCTTCCCAGATTTTTCTGAAATCATTCTGCTTGTCATTTCTTACAATACAATAATATTTTGTTACAATCATATATCACAACTTGTTTAGCCATTCTCCAGCATCCCTTCTATTTCCAATCCTTAGCTACCACAAAAAAATTACTTTTAATATTTTTTTTTTACAAATATTCCTTATTTGATGTCTTTAGGATATAGATCTAGCAGTGGATCAAAGGGTATGCACAGTTTTATAGTTCTTTGGACATAGTTCCTAATTATTGGAGCAATTTTTGATTATGTGACCTGTGCCTTCATGGGGAAAAATGGACAAGAAAGAAATTTTCTACTTCAAGGTGCAGACCTTTATCAAAACCTCTGTTTAGTTAAGTGCTTCACATCAATAAGTAATATTTAAATATATTTATGAATATCTACTCTTCCTCCCCATTTACTCACACACATACCCCAAACCAGTCATAAGTGACTCAGGAGTTCTCTAAGGCTGATGCGAGAAAAGAGTGTATTCAGATATATAATGGAATATCCTGTATGGGGAAGAGTATGTATCCATTTTGTAGAATGTAGAATGAATAAAGTTATCTATAATAAGACTGGAAGCTTCATCTGAACCCAGAAGATAAAGGGTTTCAAAAAAATCAAACTGAGAAGTTTGTATTTTATCCTAGAGACAATTAGCAATTCTCATAGCATCTTGACCAGGGAGATAACATGATCAGAACTTTGTTTTAGTACTTTATATTTGATGTCTGTGTAAAGGATGTGTTGTATAAGAGAAAGACTTAAGGCAAGGAGACCAATTAGGAGGCTTTTGTAAAAGTTCAGGCAAAAAGTGATGAAGAACTAAGCTAGGGTGTGGTTGTATGAGTAGGTAAAAGGAGAAGGATGACAGGGACATTTTGGAGGTAAAATTGTTAGGATTTAGTAACTGAGTGGATCTAAAATTGATATCCATTGACAGGGTGTCCATTATCTCTGAAGCATCCTGGGAAAGAAAAAAATTGAAGATATCTCAAAGTTGAGAGCCTGATCAACTGGAAGGATAATTGTGCCCTTAAGAGAAATAAGGATTGTAGGGAGAGGGTAAGATTTAAGGGAAAAGATGATTTTACCTATGTGTGTATGTATCTTGCCCTTTTGAAAATTAAGATGATCATTATATCCATGAAATTTAAAGAGACCAAGAAGAAAGAGAAGTGTAAAGGAGAGGAGAGAAAAGGACAGAAGGAGAGAAGAAAGGTGGAGAGGAGAATACAAGATAAGACAAGAGGAGCCAGGAAAGAATACACCAAACCTTAGACATGGCTTAGAGATGGAAGATAATTCTTCAAAGGAGATATTGAAGGAATTGATAGAAGAAAAAATCAAGAGAGAAAATCCATAGAAGAGTGAATATTCATGACAACAGGGTGTAGAGCAAGAAGGATGTGTACTGAGAAACAACTATTAGATTTTGAAATTAGGAAATCATAATCTTGGGATGGGCAATAATAATAAACTTAATAAATGCTTGTGAAATGATATGGAAGTTCCTTGTTGACTAATGGGTAGGATGTGGATAGTTCAGGGCACACACATCAACAATTCTAGAAAACAATAGAAGGTGGTCCAATAACATGGTTTTGCTGAACAAAGATTGTGAGGTGTCCATATTATACAAAAAGAGCCATTTTTATATTGTAGAGACAGAATTACATTGTCATAGGCAGTAACCTAGAATACATAAACATATTCTGCCAAGTCATGGTGGAGGCGAATGTTTTAGGGAGCAACAAAGGGTCCAGGACTACTTCTAAAACATCTGCTGTCCCTCATATGCAAAGCAATTAAGTAGGTGACAATCTTTCAATTATCCACCCACAAATTAACAAAGAATGCAGCTTAAATCTTCTCTGTGCAAATCAGGATGCTTCCGGGATAATGGACACTCCATCATCAGTGGATGTGTGTTCAGAAAAATGCCAAATACCATAACTGTGAGATTAGGCATAAAGTATCCTTAGGGAGTAGGTCTATTTCATCTATCCCCACTCTGTATACAATGCATTCCCAAACCGGACAGAAATAATTTGCAGATTCTCTACTGCTTTATACTCTATTCTGCTGTTCCCATCTATTAGCACTGTTGATACCTGACTGATTCCCAGGCTGTCCATGAGAACAACTGTCAAGTTGGTCTATTACCTACCCTGTGCCTCTTCTCAAACTCCTGCTTTCCTTCAATTCAACTCATTTTGATTTAATTCAACAAACATCCTTTGATTTATTCCCTTACTTCCCTCCCTCTTTGTCTTTCTCTTTCTCCCATGAAATTCCTATACTACATCTCCTTACTCAATCTTGTCCTCCTACAAAGATTCCTTTTATGACACTCTCCTTTCCTTTGCTGCATGAAAACCCACCATTCTCTGAGTGCCCTGAATTATAATCACATTTCTAAAATATTTTACCCATGGCAACCCCACAAAGTAATATAATAGCTCAAGAATCCAAGCAAAAGGGACCAGGCTCATTTCTAGGAATTTGCCTCTAACAAAAATGACTTGAGAGCAAAACAAAGGATACAGTGAGTACAGCAAGCAGATGTGTACCCCAGGAACTACAACCACAAGTCGTTCTGAGATACACTACTGCAGAGGGTCCCTCCAGGAACAAGTCAGTTAAGCCAAAGACTGGTCAGAGTAACCCTCTATCTGATCTTCCACTCCTAGACACATACATTTGATTACCTAAAAATGCATTTGAGAGCAAATGAGTTTCACTTTACAAATGAACCAATTGATTTTAAGAAAAATATGTTTGTTTTGATTTTCAGATAGACCCTACGATTTCATTGATTTAGGAAACTACCAGGAAGGAAACCTGACCAATTCAGGTTGGCCAGCTACTCTACAATTTATAACCTTAAAGAATTGCATGGGAGGGACAGAGCCAAAATAACGGAGTAGAAAGATGGACCTCCTAAGTCCCAAAGACTTTCCCAAAAGCCCATAAAAAACTTACAAAAATGACTCTAAACAAATTCTAGAGCAGCGTAAGATACAAAACCACAGAGTGAAAGAGATTTCTAGCCCAAGACAGCCTAGAAGGCTGACACAAAAGGTCTATTGCACTGGGCTTGGAGAGGAGTGCAACCCAATCTTGGCCATGCTGCGCAGTATAGACAGGACTGGAGTGGGCTTCAGGGCATGGAATCATGTGTGGCAGCTGTGGTTCCCAGATTTCTTAACCGACAAATGCCAAAAACAGCTTCAAAGGTCAGTAAGAAAGCTCTTTAATCTGGGTGAATCCCAAGCACCAGCCCTAGGGTGGTGGCAGTCACTGCAGCAGCAGTTTCCACTTTTGGAGCCTTCCACCTAAAGACCCTGGGGGAATTGAATAGCTTATCTGGATCTCAGCCCTGAGTGGCAGTCCTGAGTTGAGGAAGAGCACTGGTATGATGGAGCTGTAGTGAAGTTGGAGAGGGAACCCTACTCTCAGGAAGAGTGCTTATGGTTGCTCCCAGACCAGAGTGCAGGCCAGAAGAAGAGTCAACTCCTCTCCCTTAATTGTGCCACCTTGGAGGAACTGAGAACTTACAGGTCCCTAGAGTATACCCTCCACTTGACAAAAGACTCAAAAGCCAAATAACTGGATGAGAAAATTACCAAAAAAAGAGAAAGATATGACTATAGAAGTTTACTTTCTTGATGAAAATGTATTTTCTTCTATTCTTTTGGATAAGGAAGAACAAAATATACCATCAGAGGAAGACATAAAAGTCAAGGCTTCTACATCCAAAACCTCCAAAAAAATATATGCAATGATCTCAGGCCATGGAAGAGCTCAAAAAGGATTGTGAAAATCAAGTAAGGGAAGTGGAGGAAAAATTAGGAAGAGAAATGAGAATGATGCAAGAAAATCATGAAAAGCAAGGAGACCCAAAAAATGCTGAAGAAAATAACACCTTGAAAAATAGGCTAACCCAAATGGCAAAAGAGGTTCAAAAAACCAATGAGGAGAAGAATATTTTAAAAAGCAGAATTAGCCAAATGGAAAAGGAGGTTCAAAAGCTCACTGAAGAAAATATTTCTTTAAAAATTAGAATGGAGCAGATAGAAACTAATGACTTTATGAGAAACCAAGAAATTATAAAAACAAAAGCAAAAGAATAAAAAAATAGAAGACAATGTGATATCTCATTGGAAAACAATTGACATGGAAAATAAATCCAGGAGAGATAATTTTTTTTTGCTTTTTAATATAAATTTATTTAACTTTTTACATTCATTTTCACAAAATTTTGGGTTCCAAATTTTCTCCCCATTTGTCCCTGCCCCCCACCCCAATACACCAAGCATTCTAATTTCCCCTATCACCAATCTGCCCTCTCTTCTATCATCCCTTCCTTCTCTTGTCCCCATCTTCCCTTTTCTCCTGTAGGGCCAGGTGACTTTCTATTCCCCATTGCCTGTATTTCTTATTTCCTAGTAGCAAGAACAATACTCGACAGTTGTTCCTAAAACTTTGAGTTCCAAATTCTCCCCATCCCTCCCTCCCCACCCATTCCCTTTGGGAAGGCAGGCAATTCAATATAGGCCATATCTGTGTAGTTTTGCAAATGACTTCGATAATAGTCGTGTTGTGTAAGAAAAACTATATTTCCCTCCATCCTATCCTGCCTCCCTTTGCTTCTGTTCTCTCTTTGGATCCTGTCCCTCCACAAGAGTGTTGATTTCAAATTGCTCCCTCCTCCCATTGCCCTCCCTTCCATCATCCCCTCACCCTGCTTATCTCCTTCTCCCCCACTTTCCTGTATTGTAAGGTAGGTCCTCAAAGCAAAATGAGTGTGCATTTTATTCCTTCCTTTAGTCAAATGCGATGAGAGTAAACCATGCTTTTTTCTCAGCTCTCCTCTTTTCCCCTCCACTAAAGTCTCCTGCTTGCCTCTTGAATGAGAGATAATTTGCCCCATTCCATTTCACCATCTCTCCTCCCACTACATTTCTCTCTCACCTTCATTTTTTTAAGATATGATCCCATCCTATTTAATTCACTCTGTGTTTTCTCTGTGTGTGTGCATGCACGCATGTACATGTGTGGGTGCGTGTGTGTGTACGTGTGTGTGTAGTTCCACCAACTACCCACATACTGAAAAGTTTTAAGAGTTACAAATATTGTCTTTCCATGTAGGAATGTAAACAGTTCACCTTCGGTAAGGCCCTTATGACTTCTCTTTGCTGTTTACTTTTTCATGCTTCTTGTCATTCTTGTGTTTGAAAGTCAAATTTTCTTTTCAGCTCTGGTCTTTTCATCAAAAATGCTTGAAAGTCCTCTATTTCATTGAGAAGACCATTTTTTCCCCGGAAGTATTATACTCAGTTTTGCTGGGTAGGTGATTCTTGGTTTTAGTCCTAGTTCCTTTGACTTCTGGAATATCCTATTCTAAGCCCTTTGATCCCTTAATGTAGAAGCTGCTAGATCTTGTGTTATCCTGATTGTATTTCCACAATACTGGAATTGTTTCTTTCTAGCTGCTTGCAATATTTTCTCCTTGACCTGGGAATTCTGGAATTTGACCACAATGTTCCTAGGGGTTTCTCTTTTTGGATCTCTTTCAGGTAGTGATTGGTGGATTCCTTGAATACTTATTTTGCCCTCTGGTTCTAGAATATCAGGGCAGTTTTCCTTGATAATTTCATGAAAGATGATGTCTAGGCTCTTTTTTTTGATCATGGCTTTCAGGTAGTCCCATAATTTTAGGATTAAGAGAAAGGGAGACGTAGAATGTAGCAAATCATCTCACGTAAAAAGGAGAAGAGAGGGCTTTTACAATGGAGAGGAAGAGGGGGAAGATGAAAGGAAATTATTGAGTAATTATTATTACTCTCCTGGGAATTGGCTTAAGGAGGTAAAAACACATACTCTGTTGGACATGGAAATCTATTTTACCCTGCATGAAGACAAGGGGAAGGGGATAGGAGAGGGAAGGTAATAGAAGGGGCAGAAAATTGGGGAAAAGGATAATCAGAAGCAAACACTATTGTGAGAGGACAGGTGAAGGGAAAGAATGGAATAAGTGAATGGTAGGATAGGACAAAGGGAAATGTGGTTAGTCTTTTTCAACATAACTATTATGGAAGTGCTTTGCATTGTTACATAGGTATGACCTATATTGAATTGCTTGTTTCCTCAGTGAAGGTGGGTGGGGAGGGAGGGAGAGAATATGGAACTCAAAGCTTTAAGAATAAAAGTTAAAAATTATTTTAGCATGCAAATGGAAATTAACCTATACAGGCAATGTAGTACAGAAATGTATGGAGGGGAAGAGGGATGGAAGACGGGTGGGTAATAGAAGGGAGGACAGACTGGAGGAAGGAGTGAATGGGTTGCATACTGTCCTGGGGTGGGGGTGGGGAGAGATAGGGAGAAAATTTTGAATTCAAATTCTTGTGGAAGTGAATGTTAAGAACTGAAAATAAATAGATTTATATTTATAAAAAAAAAAGAATGGCATGGGAGGTTAAGTAGAGCAGGAGTAGTACCTAGAAATTCTTGATTCTGATAATGACTTTCAATCCACTATATCAAAAGTTTTTAAAATAGGGGTGCTGGCATTCTGGAAGCCTGTTCTCTGACATGAAGGAATGCTTGATTAACGAATTGGTGTGGGAAATTGTGTTCTATTCCACCTGCCCTGTGACAGCCAATAATAGTGCTTATCTTCAAAACAACTCCATTTCCCCTTATATGAAAATACTCTCTAAGTCTCTCTCTTCCCTATACTACTCAAGATCCAACCTTCCCTCATTCTGAGTTAATACTAGCCCCTCAGTGCAATGATGACCAAATTTCTCCCCAGCTACCATAGCAGCACCTGACCAGGTATCAATGGGAAAATATTATCCTCATCCT
Source organism: Bettongia penicillata ogilbyi (assembly GCA_023548195.1). Lineage (NCBI taxonomy): Eukaryota > Metazoa > Chordata > Mammalia > Diprotodontia > Potoroidae > Bettongia > Bettongia penicillata. The sequence goes on along the minus strand of JAJHZJ010000314.1, from coordinate 31,285,012 downwards.
TTTCAGTCACTGCTCTCCTCTTCCCCCCTCCTCCCCACTGAAAAATGCATTCCTTTGTGAGGGAATGGATTGCAAACTCTATGGAACTGCTTATTAAGTGACATGTTACTCCCCCAATGTTTTAGATAAAAAGTGCAAGCTGCCCAGAAAGGCAGGCACAAATGCATTGTAATAGCAATCACATATTTTTTTTTACCTAAACTTCTCTAGAACTTTTCTATTATTGTTGAAGACATCACTCCAGTCACCAGGTTAGGAGCCTAATTCTCATCTTCAAGTTATTACACATCATATCAATTGCCTAATATTGTATTTCCACCTCAATAAATAACATCACTGAGATATGTCCCCATCTTTCTACTTAGATATCTTCTCCACTAGTTCAGGGACTTACCACCTCTTGATGAAATGATTCTTAAATGATCAAATGAGATAATATTCATCAATCAATTAGCAGAATGCCTGGCCCTTTGTGGGTACTTGATAAATGTTTGCCCCTTCTTCCTTTCCCTATTATATTAGGTTCTGATTTGGTCTCCAAATTGATAACTCAGGTCTTCTATATTTCAATGCATTATTCCTATAATTGCCAAGGTGGTTTTCCTAAATTCCAGATCTGATCATTTACTACTCTATTTACTAAACTCAAATGACTCCCTATTGTCTCTGGGATGAATTATCACTTCATTTTATCTTATACTTTTTTCTTCTATTTTTGTGTAAGTTTTATAATGTACATAATTATTAGGACAGCACTGCATATACTTAACTTATTAATAAGTGTTCATTATGGGTATTGGGAGCACATATTCATTTTTTTAACTGATAGAGTACATAATCAACAAATGTAGAAACCAGATTTGTACATTTTGAAATATGTCAATCAAAAATAGTTCTCTTTAGTGGTTGGTACAATTTCTTTAGTCTCTAGTGATTACATTTCATAGATTCAGTATTCCTTGGGGCTATTTTTGTAATACATCCTCTGTTTCCTCTTGGAGACATTGGCAGTCTTCAAACCAGACAGATAATATAAATATTATTATTCCTAGTTTGCTGTTGGGGAAATAGGACTAGAGATGTTATAGACATTAAGTATCACCACTGGGATTTGAATCCAAGACAAATAATTATCTATAAAAGGGCTCTTTCTTCCCTATAATACTATTTCTCTAGTGAAATGTAAGTTATGATAAACAATTGATAATAAATTTTCAGAGGCATTTGTATTTTGTAGGAGCAGAGGATTACAGATTAGAGATGGAGATCTTAAAAGTCATCTGGTCTAATTTCTTACTTTACAGAGGAGGAAAGCAAAACCCAGAAATTTTAAGTTACTCATCTAAGGTCCCAAAGGTATAAGTGGCCAAGTCATGACTGAAGTTCTCTCATTACAGAGCATGTGCTCCTTCCACTAAGAAACTTTGTATGGAAGCAAGAGGAATGACTCTTTAGCAGTTGACATTCTTTACTAAGATACAGAAATGTGTGCCTGAAAATAAGACAAGGTGTGACTTTGTCAAGAGTCAGGGATAACCAAAAGTAGAAAATCCATTTTCTAGTGTAGCGCATGGGGACATTCTTCCAACTTGCTGATGGATCCCCTAGAAAAGATTACTTCTAATTTTAAGTACTCTGTGTACCCACAGTCACTCAAAATAGCACGTATGTATGAACAAATATGTGCACATTTACCAGTCAGCCAGAGCTCACAATTAGCTTCAGGAAAAGAAATTTAATAAAATCTCATAGGAAGAAAAATAACAGTAAAATAATTTCCTCCCCAAACCTGGGATACATTGTCCTCCTTAAAATATCCATAGAATTAAAGGGAAGAATGAAAATATGTACAGAACAGATGTCAAAAGGCATGCAGGTGGAGAATGTATGTGATTAGAGTGCCTACATACAAGGGCACATTTATAGGCAATAAATATGATCAGAGCACTTATGTAGAAGCAGGGCACCTTCAATGCTATGGGGCCATTGGTGTCTTCTAATGATATCAAGTCATTCCATTAAGGTTGGCTCCCACACTTTTTTATTTTATTTCTTTTTAATTTAAAAAAAATTTTTTTCCCCACACTTCTCTGTGTAGCATATCACACCCACCATACTCAGCACTATTGGGCATAGTCCCTTTAAGACAATGTTCCATCACACGTTTTCTATATATGTTGCTTTGATAGACATGTAGTCAATGCATGAAGCTCCCAGACACAGCCCCAGCAGCCATATGGCTCTGTAATTTCTGCCTTCCACTCATGGATTCAGGTAACTGGTGGCTGTATAGAGGACTGGGTTTGCAGTCAGGTTCAAGTTCAAGTTCAAATCTCACTGAAAACACTTATTGGCTGAATGGACCTGGGCAGGTCACAACTTCTGTTTGTCTTAGCTTCCTCACTGTAAAATCAAATATAGAGCCAATTTTCCTGGGTTGTTATCAAATTTGACATTTTTTTGTAAAGCACTTAGCACAGTACCTGGCCCATGGCAGGGGGGTTACTATATATATGCTCATTCCTTTCCCTGTTCTCTTATTTGAAGTCCTCATACATAGTGTTATCGTTTCCTCATGAGAATCAATATGGGTTTTGCCATGCTTTCAGTTTCATAGTTCTGGAGCTTTAAAATAAAAAAAATAAGCCTTTTATAAAATCAAGAGTCCTTGTCATTTTTAAGATAGACCACCCTTCTTTTTCCCTTAAAGAATAGACTGTGTTTTTCCTTACTCAGTCTTGGTAACCAGGCCTCATATAACTTTGAAATTCTTTGCCTCAAGTGTCAACCTTTACAGATAAAAGATTAGAGATATTCCTATTGAAACAGCTTATTCTTCCATACTTAATATTTTCTTTAGACAACTTTCTGGTCTAGGACTGACTTTCACTAACCTATAATGAGCATTTTCTTGGCCTTCTGATTTTAATCCTCAAAGACTAGAAAACATCTAATCACAATCCATATACAGACTTTTCTAACAATACACTTCCTAGGGTGCCAGAGAGCCTATTTCTCAACTCTATATTGATTTTTGTGGTAATATACACACATATACATGTGTATATGTATATATGTATCTATCTGTGGGTGCGTGCATGCGTGCGTGTGTGTGTGTGTGTGTGTGTGTGTGTGTGTGTATTCAGGCAACTGGTTTCTCTATGGATAAAGTACTGGCTCTGGGATCAGGAAGACTCAAGTTCAAATCTCACTGAACACACTTACTGGCTAACTAGACCTGGACAAGTCACTTAACTTCTGCTTGTCTTAATTTCCTCATTGTAAAATCAAATATAGAGCCTATTTTCCAGGGTTGTTGTCAAGTTTGATAATCTTTGTAAAGCACTTAGCACAGTGCCTGGCCCATGGGGAAAGAGAGGGAGAGAGAGAGAATTTGTAGTAGAGAGTCATAGAGAAAGCAAATCCTGAGGCAAGGCAATTGTCTCTCTTACTTGCTAAACTATATGTCTGGTATTTTATATTTATATTCAACCAATAAAGCCTGTAAAAAGCCTTTCTTCTCACATTTATATTGGAAAGTGCTGAGAGTTTGAAGATAATATCACTCAGGAACATCCCATGATGCACCATCATGCTAAGAACATGCTTGAGAGTCCCATATGTAATAGTACTATTGAAAATAGAAACTGCTCATGACTCTGGGGGCTTGGTACAGGTGATTCAGGATACTTAGCAAACATGTAAGGGGATGTGGTGTCCCACTCTTCCCTATCTCAGTATATGTAATAGGAAGAAGTCACATATGGATAGGTTTTAATGTGTAAACAAGATGGATCTATCCCCTGCCTTTCTTATGAAGTGAGAAATTCTCTTTGATTAAGTCAAGAAGGGATCAATTCAATTTAACCAAGAAAACAAATTAGCTAAGGCTCTGGGGAATTTTTCTTTTCCTTCTCTCCTTCCTGTCTTTCTTTTTTATTTCACCAACCCATGGAGTCTACTTTCTGGTGGGTAGGGCTAGACTTTTAGAAAGCATGAAAATAAGAGGCCAATTGGTGAGTGAGGATACCTAGCACATTCTTTGGGAGCTGTTTTTGGAAGAAGGTAAATAAATGGGTGAGACTGGGAAGTGAATCTTAATGCTATTTTTTAAAAATATACTTTTCAATGAACAAACATTTATTCTCCCTTCCACCACTTTAGGAGAATGTCTATTCCCCTTCCCCCAAAATGGAAAGGAAAAAATACCTCCAAATATGTATGGTTAAACAAGGCAAATTCCTGCCTTGGCTATAATCAAAAATAAGTCTTATTCTATTTGTTGATTCTATCACCTCTTTTTTTTTATTAAATAAATTTATTTATTTAACTTTTCACATTCATTTCCACAAAATTTTGGGTTCCAAATTTTCTCCCCATTTGTCCCCTCCCCCCACCCCAATACATCGAGCATTCTAATTTCCCCTATCACCAATCTGCCCTCTCTTCTATCATCCCTCCCTTCCCTTGCCCCTATCTTCTCTTTTGTCCTGTAGGGCCAGATAACTTTCTATTCCCCATTGCCTGTATTTCTTATTTCCTAGTAGCAAGAACAATACTCAAAAGTTGCTCCTAAAACTTTGAGTTCCAACTTCTCCCCATCCCTCCCTCCCCACCCATTCCCTTTGGGAAGGCAGGCAATTCAATATAGGCCATATCTGTGTAGTTTTGCAAATGACTTCCATAATAGTCGTGTTGTGTAAGACTAACTATATTTCCCTCCATCCTATCCTGTCCCCCCTTGCTTCTGTTCTCTCTTTTGATCCTGTCCCTCCCCAAGAGTGTTGACTTCAAATTGCTCCCTCCTCCCATTGCCCTCCCTTCCATCATCCCCCCCACCCTGCTTATCCCCTTCTCCCCCTTTTTCCTGTATTATAAGATAGGTTTTCATACCAAAATGAGTGTGCATTTTATTCCTTCCTTTAGTTGAATGTGATGAGAGTAAACTTCATGTTTTTCTCTCAGCTCTCTTCTTTTTCCCTCCACTAAAAAGTCTCCTGCCTCTTCTATGAAAGATAGTTTGCCCCATTCCATTTCTTCCTCTCTCCTCCCACTACATTTCTCTCTCACTGTTTACCTTCATTTTTTAAAGATACTATCCCATCCTATTCAATTCACTCTGTGCTCTGTGTGTTTGTCTGTGTGTGTGTCTGTGTGTGCAATCCCACCAACTACCCACATACTGAAAAGTTTCAAGAGTTACAAATATTGTCTTTCCATGTAGGAATGTAAACAGTTCACCTTTGGTAAGGCCCTTATGACTTCTCTTTGCTGTTTACTTTTTCATGCTTCCTCTCATTCTTGTGTTTGAAAGTCAAATTTTCTTTTCGGCTCTGGTCTTTTCATCAAGAATGCTTGAAAGTCCTCTATTTGAGAAGACCATTTTTTCCCCTGAAGTATTATACTCAGTTTTGCTGGGTAGGTGATTCTTGGTTTTAGTCCTAGTTCCTTTGACTTCTGGAATATCCTATTCTAAGCCCTTTGATCCCTTAATGTAGAAGCTGCTAGATCTTGTGTTATCCTGATTGTATTTCCACAATACTGGAATTGTTTCTTTCTAGCTGTTTGCAATATTTTCTCCTTGACCTGGGAATTCTGGAATTTGACCACAATGTTCCTAGGGGTTTCTTTTTTTGGATCTCTTTCAAGTGGTGATTGGTGGATTCCTTGAATACTTATTTTGCCCTCTGGTTCTAGAATCTCAGGGCAATTTTCCTTGATAATTTCCTGAAAGATGATGTCTAGGCTCTTTTTTTTATCATGGCTTTCAGGTAGTCCTATAATTTTTAAATTGTCTCTCCTGGATCTATTTTCCAGGTCAGTTGTTTTTCCAATGAGATATTTTACATTCTCTTCCATTTTTTCATTCCTTTGGTTTTGTTTTGTGAATTCTTGGTTTCTCAGAAAGTCATTAGCCTCCATCTGTTCCATTCTAATTTTGAGAGAACTATTTTCTTCAGTGAGCTTTTGAACCTCTTTTTCCATTTGGCTAATTCTGCTTTTGAAAGCATTCTTCTCCTCATTGGCTTTTTGAACCTCTTTTGCCAATTGAGTGAGCCTATTTTTCAAGGTGTTATTTTCTTCAGCATTTTTTTGGGTCTCCTTTAGCAAGGTATTGACCCGTTTTTCATGCTTTTCTTGCATCTCTCTCATTTCTCTTCCCAGTTGTTCCTCCACCTGTCTAACTTGCTTTTCAAAATCCTTTTTGAGCTCTTCCATGGCCTGCGCACATTGAATATCTGTTTCAGGTGTTTGGGATACAGAGGCCTCGACTTCTATGTCTTTCCCTCATGGTAAGCATTGTTCTTCCTCATCTGAAAGGAAAGGAGGAAATATCTGCTCACCAAGAAAGTAACCTTCTATGGTCTTATTTTTCTTCCCTTTTCTGGGCATTTTCCCAGCCAGTTACTTGACTTCTGAGATTCCTCTCCATCCCTGCCTCACGTCCAGATCCTCCCAGCTAGTGCTTGGGGTCTGAGATTCAAATGCTGCTTCCCAGCCTCAGGGCTTTCAGTGGGAGTGGGGCTGCTATTCAGTGTGAGATTAAGTTCAGGTTCTCAGGTGGGGGCAGGGCCGCCACAAGGGGCTCAGTTCCCTCAGGGGGTTTAGATGGAGATCTTCAACAATGGATCCGAGCTCCTGTCTGCTTTGTGAGCCCCTGTCCTCTGCTGCTTCTGCTGCTGCCTCCTGAGGGGGCCTGGGTTATGGAGACACCCCGCTCCCCTCTCGGCCAGCCCAGAAGTCTCTCTCACTGATCTGTAGCACCTGTGGGTTAAGGGACCTTCGAAGCCACCAGAGATTTCGTCCCTGAAGCTTGCTCGGATCTGTTCCCCTCAGTACCGCACGACCAAGGCAGGGCTGGACTCTGCTACAGGTTTGGTGTGTGATGGACCTTTGGTGTCGATTTTTCAGAGCTCTCTGGAACAGAAATCTCCTCCACTCCATTGTTGTGCGGCTTCCACAGAATTTGTTGGGAGTTCCTCTTTACACATAATTTATGGGCTGTGGTTTTGGAGCTAGCATATGTGAATCTTTTTACTCTGCTATCTTGGCTCCTCCCCCATCACCTCTTTTTTTGAAGATAGATAACATTCTTCAACATCAGTACTTTGAAATCATTAATGATCAAATTGCATTAATGAGACTCTTTACATTTGGTTGGAGAGAGGGCAGGAATTCCTTGGGCTTTGGCAAGTAGTAAAAGAAATAAGGCAGGATATCTTTCATTAGTCAGGGCTGCTACTGGTAACAGAAAGCTTGAAAGAGCATAAACTGCTCTGATAATAAGGTGAAGATTGGGCAATGGGACACCAAATGTTTTGGGGGTAGGGGGCAAAGGTGTCTCTCACAGTGCTTGGCATGTAATAGGTATTTAATTTTGACCTGATGATTGACTGACTGGTTGACTTTAAGCTGAAGTTGGGCATTGTGATAAGGAAGCCATACTCCTTGGGATTTAATAAGATAAAATATGTGTTGACTGTCTAACCATCATCATTGTGATTGACCCAATCCTGGGCATGGAATAATAGATCACAGTAACTACTAGTGCCCCTTAACCTAAACAGGAAGTAAGGTATTGAAAGTGGCACTCCACAGGCCTCTGTGGAAGTATAAATACTTAGTTCAGTCTCTGAGACTCCAAAGCTATAGAAAAACATTATTTCAGATCCAATAAAGTATGGATAGTCAAAAGGTAATGAAAATGAGAAGAAACCAAGAAAAATAACTGAAAAGAGGAAGAGCTGGAGCAGAAAACAGAGCAATTGAAATGTATCAGTGGGCCTCTGCAGGCAACTTGGTATAGAGGATTGAGAAGGTATTAGCTATGCATTAGATAGCTCAAGAGCTATCCTCTTTAAAGAATAAGGGAAATTTCACCTCCTCCCTATCCTCAAATCCATTGTTGCTACAACTTCTCGGTTACCTGACCAGTAACCGTCATTATAAAATGCTATTTGTGCAACTTTTGCCTACATTTTTTTTCTGCATTGTCATCTTGCTTCATATATGGAGAGGGTAGAGGGGTTAAATGACAATAAGAAAAATTAAATTAGAGCAGAGAGCCTAATTTCTTCTGAATGTTAGGAATTTTTTAACTGGGGTCTCTGAGCTCTGATCGTACTGAAAGTTTTTCCTGATATAAATGTGATAAATCAACAGAAGAGGTTACACCTGAGGGCAGAGGTAGGATGGTTATTTTTTGTCCTTCATTTTTTGAAGAGGACCAATGATATCATTGGTGATGACTTCTACTTGAACTGGATTTAAATGAAGCAGAATTTAATAAAATCATTAGCCTCATTCTCTCTTTTAGAGCCATCAAATTCTAGTGGCAAGACAAAAGTCAAGATGAGTGGTGATGGCCTGGGTTGAAGTGGATAACCTTGGCATCTTTGATTTCTCATCAGACTCTAAGTACTCCATAGCACCAGTTTCATCTGCCTTCATGGCCATTTGAACTTGAATTTGTTCTCCTTGGCCCATGCTTCTGCAGGAAGTCTTCACATGCTTGAGGCAGACATCCTCCTAACTCACTTATGAGTTTGAGACCTGCCAGTTATGCACAACCTGATGTAGTCCATCAAAAAGTTTTTATCAGAGTGTGACTGCTGCATATGCTACAGCTTCTTGGAGTCTTAGGTGAGAGTTGGGTGAATCAGGTGAACACCAAAGTTGGATGAGCAGCCCAGGTGCCAATCCTCCCTGAACACCCAAAATACCCCATAGACTGATAAATGTTTAACAATTAAAAAAATTATTCCAAAAACACTATATTTAACTTGAATATTGATACTTTCTACATAACCTTCTTAAGTCTAGGCAATCAATGAAACAATAAATCAAGTCCTAACTTGAAGCATTTCCCGATTTCAAAGGTACATTAAAAATTTAACAGTTGGCTCCATTCTCACTAACTTATTAATCAGAGTTTAGTCTAGCACTCCTTAGACTAAAGGTCTAGTTTTAAAAGTGAGCAAATGGTTGTAACAGGATGTTGTTGTTTGGTCCTTTTTCCAGTTCATTTTTCAGATGAGGAAATGGATGCAAACAGGATTAAATGACTTGCCCAGGGTCACACAGCTAGTATGTTTCTGAGGGCAGATTTATGGGGCTGATCAAATTTTCAGAGAGAAAGAGGTTTAGGGTGTGAGGACTATGGCTGAAGAAAAGATTAAATTCCAAATCATTGCCTTACAGAAGATATAGAAAAGGCCTGGGAAAGATTGAAATCTGTTTTATCCGGCGGGGATGAGAGACATAAATATTTGGTACAGGATATTGAATTTTAGACTCTGCAACTATACCCAAAGCCTTCAAGGGTAGGGAACCTGTAGCCTTGAGGCCACATGTGACCTTCTGGGTCCTTGGGTGCAGCCATTTGACTGAGTCCAAATTTTACAGAACAAATCCTTTTATTAAGGGGATTTGCCCTGTGAAGTTTGGATTCGGTCAAAGGGATGCACTTGAGGACCTAGAAGGCCACATGTGGCCTTGAGGTCTCAGTTTTCCCACACTTGCAAAGGTGTCAAACAGTTACATGGGGACAAGAACCACCTAGAATGAGATGATATGGAGGGCTTGTGATCTATACTGAAAAAGGGAATATATTCTCAGGGATGTGCTACTAAATGTTTAACATGAGGCTCCTACTACTCCCCAAAATGCCTCTTTGTAAAGTTAGAGATTTTTCAGAGTACCAAGCATTTTGTCAGAGTTCATTTCATGAAGTCCTTTACCATGTACCTTATTTTTGGATTGGTGTTTTAGTTTGTTTGTTTTAATGGATTTTGCTTCTCTTTTGTATTCATCCATGGTCATGAATGTCCAAGAGGACCGTGGAAAAACTGGAGAAGAGGCATTGATAAAGCATTGCTGAGTGTCTAGAGTACTTGGAGCAAGAAGTATGAGGAAGTATATATTGAGTATTTGGTCTGATATAAGCAGGATATTTTTGGTTTTTGAATTATTCTTTAGACTACTCTACCATTTTCTCCTCCCCCCAAATTTTTTTACTGCAAATCCTTGACACAATCCAAATAAGAACCACCCATGTAAAATTAAAAAAAAAAGTAAATAAAAAGATATTACCAAATAGGAGTAATTTGTAAGGGATTATTTTTATGGTACCCTGAGTGATCTGTGGCAAATAAAAAAAAGAAACTTCTAGCTATTCCCAATAAATGGTCACACAATGGCTACATAAAAGTACATATTAAGGAAAGAATACCATTGTCAGATAAATGTTTTATTCAGTCTATGATCTCAGTAATGTGGGCACTCCATCACCAACATTGCAGGAGGTATTCCATTCATGCCTTATCCTAGGTAACTGCTGTCCATATTCTTTCATATAAATCCAATATGGTAAGTTTTTTGAGTAATTGGAGATCAAAATGGCTCTTAGGATGTCCACCTGCCATCTCTCATTATTATAGGTTGACAAGTCTACCTCTTTGACAATCTTACATCTCTTTCATGATTTTTAAAAGATACTCTTTAAAAGGTAATTTAGCACAGATAATGTTACAGCTCATTTATACCCAGAATACCCTGCTCCATTGTACTTTAGATGCTGAACAATTTTGATTATCTCAGAAACTGTGAAATTCTATAATGATAACTGGTATTTGTAGAACACTTGCATTAAAGTTTGCTGAGCACTTTGCATATATTACTTCATTTGAGCCTTATAGTGCTTCTATCAGGTAGGTATTACAGATATTATTATCCCTGTTTTATAAATGATGAAACTCAGACACAAAATGGATCTATAGATGAGGCTTAGGCAACTAGAATAACTTCCTCTTGATTTTGCAATAGATGAATGTCCGAGAGGGGATTTGAACTCAGTTATGTCTGATTCTGAGTCCAGACCCTGATCCATGAAAATCATGATGCTTCTTAATGATTGACAGCCTAATATTATAATCAGAAGATTATTGGTGTTAAAACAAGATAGGCCTTTGTTTTGGGAAGATTACTGAGGTTCTTTAAAGCACTACACAATTCCTCAAGGACAATTCATTCCATTCACTTAACCCTATGCAATCCTAGGCCCTGTTTATTGTATATCTGTAGTGTATCTAATATTATTATTCTTATTATTAATAATAATTAACAAACATTCATATAGAAATTTAAGCTTTATAAATATGTATGTGTATATCTCTTTATCTTTATATTTATCACAGCATCTATCCCCAGCATAACCCTGTTGATGTTATTATTTCCAATTTTAGAGAACAATCTTGTTCATTTCATTGATCAAAGTTCTTAGATTTTGTGGCATTCTTCATTTTTAAGATATAACATAGAATTAAATAAAATCAGTAGTACATGTAATATTGTATTTATAATATAATATAGTGTTATATTATAGATGAATTTATAGTATAAATTGATCCTATTCTGCTTATTTCATGTTGCATCAGTTCCTAGGTTTATCTGAAACTCTCTTTTTTATTCTTATACCTTGATAGTGTTCCAGGGCATTCATATAGATAATTTGAGCAGTCATTCCCCAATTCCTGGACTCCCTTTCAGTTTCTAGTTCTTCAGCACCAAAAAATAGCTGGTATACATGCATCTTATGTTCACATATATGGTTGGTTGTCCTTCATTCTCAAAGAGGACCAAAATGGCATCACCATGATAAAGTCAAGTATCAATGTGTCCGACAATGGCTGATCAGACAAATATGAGCTCAGAAAGTTCTACCACAGATTGGTCACAGACATTTCATGTGAACATTTGGGGTGAATACTCTAAATTTGCATATCCTATGTTTCCTTTGTGCTGTCTCAATTCTTCTTTGCTCATAAAGCACAGCACTCTTTCTGATGTGGGTGTGCCATGCTGAATGTTCCTGTTCCAGTGTCTCCCATGTCACACAATCACATCTGAAGTTCTTGAAAGAGACCTTGAGGGTGTCTTCTATTGTTTTTTTCTGACCACCATGTGACCACCTGCCCCATGCGAATTCTCCATAAAATAATCTTTTTGGGGAGTGTATAGTTTACATTTGAACATGACCAGCCCATCAGAATTACTCTCTCTGAAGTATAGTTTGAATGCTTGGCATCTTAATTTGAGCAAGGACCTCAGTGACTGGTACCTTATCCTGCCAGGTAATCTTCAGAATCTTTCTAAGACAGTTCAAATGGAAGTGACACAGTTTCCTGGCATGGCACTGGTAGACTGTCGATGTTTCACAGGCATACAATAATGAGGTCAGTACAATGGCTCTGTAGACCTTCGGTTTGATAGTCAATCTAATACCTCTTCTCTTCCCATACTTTTTGTTGGAGCCTCCCAAACACTGAACTAGCTCTGGCAATGCATCAACCACATTGTCAATGTGTGCATTCCTGGAAAGTACACTATCAAGGTAAGCGAACTTATCCACAGCATTCAAAACTTCTTCATTTCTCGTAACTGAAGGTTCCATGTATGAATGGTGTGGTGCTGGTTGGTGGAGCACCTGTGTTTTCTTAGTGTTAATTTAGTAGGCAAAAATTAGCATGGCAGCAGAAAATTGATTCATACTTTGTTGCATCTCAGTTTCAGAGGCTGCTTTTAGTATATATAATCATCTGCAAACAGAAAATCATGCACTAACACTCCCTCCACTTTGGTCTTGGCTTGTAGCCTTTTCAAATTGAAGAATTTACCATCAATACGGTAGCTGACCTTGATGCTGTGGTCATCTTTATTGAAAGCATTTGACAACATGTCTGAAAACATCATGCTAAAAAGCATGGGAGCAAGCACACAGCCCCGTTTCACTCCATTGGTGACTGGGAATGCATGAGAGCATTGTCCACTATCCAGAACCCAGGCAAGCATGCCATCATGAAATTGACATACAATACTGATGAACTTCTTTGGACAACCAAATTTTGACATAATTTTCCATAAGCCTTCATGATTAACATTGTCAAAGATCTTGGTCAGATCTATAAACATTGCATACAGACCTGTGTTCTGTTCCTGGCATTTCTCCTAGAGTTGTCAGGGAGCAAACACTATATCAACTGTTCCTCGGCCCTTTCTGAAACCACTAATTCTCAGGTAGATGACCATCTTCCAGGTGAAAGATCAATCTATTAAGGAGGAATCTAGCAAGAATATTGCCAGCAATGATTAAGAGAGAGACGCCCCTGTGATTGTCACAGGACATTCTATTTCCTTTACTTTATAGAGATGGGAAATGGAGGCATCCTTGAACTCCTGGGGGATAACTTCCTCTTGCCATATAACCTAGAAAATTTCAATCAGCTTTTCAGTACTCAGGGGGGATTCATATATATAGTCTTATATTTATAAGGTATGTATATATATACATCACATATGTGTTACACATATATACACATACCTACACACATATGTGTGTTTATAGACATTTATATATAGATATAATTTATATAAATATAAATATTGGACTTTTTTCTCTCTCTGATTGTTTGGGTTATTGGCCTAATAGCAGTATTACGAGGATGCAAAGTTTGGACAGTTTAGTAACCTCTTAGACATGTTGCCTTCTAGAAGAGAAGGCATATTGCCTTCTTGCAAATTGCCTTCTAGAAGAGTTGGACAAAATCATAGCTTCAACTAACAATGCATAGGTGTGCCTGTTTTCCAGAAGCCCCTCCAACATTTGTAATTTTCTCTTTTTTGGTCACCTTTATCTATCTGAAGGGTATTTGATAGAATCTCATTGTTACTTTGATTTGTATTTTTCTAATCATTAGTGGTTTGAGCATTTTTTCAAATGGTTATGGATAGCTTCCATTTTTCTCCTTGATAAATATCTGTTCAAAACCTCAGACTATTTAGCAATTGAAGAGCGACTAAATTCTTATGAATTTGAATTAGTTTCTTACATGTCTTGGAAATGAGACCTTTATCAGAGAAACTTGTGGCAAAGATTTTTCCCATTTTGTTGGCTTCCTTCTAATCGTACCTGCATTGGTTTCTTTGTGTAATAACTTTGAAAATGTTTATGTATTTATTTTAAGTTTCCAACATTCATTTCCACAAAACTTTGAGTTCCAAATTTTCTCCCCATCTCTCCCCTCCCACCACTCCATAACTTAACTTTGCATTCTGATTACCCCTTCCCTCAATATGCCCTCCTTTCTATCACATCCCTCCCTTCCCTTATCCTCATCTTCTCTCTTTTCTTGTGGGGTAAGATAGATTTCTATACCCCATTACCTGTATTTCTTATTTCCCAGTTGTATGCAAAAACAATTCTTAACATTTGTTCCTAAAACTTTGAGTTCCAACTTCTCACCCTTCCTCCCTCCTCACTTATCCCCACTGAGAAGGCAAGTAATTCAATATAGGCTATATATGTGTAGTTTTGCAAAAGACTTCCATAATAGTCATGTTGTATGAGACTAACACTATATTTCCCTCCATCCTATCCTGCCCTCCATTTATTCTATTCTCTCTTTTGACCTTGTCGCTCCCCAAAAGCGTTTATTTCTAATTGCTCCCTCCTATTTGCCCTCCCTTCTATCATCCTTCCCATCCCACTTCTCCCCTTCTCCCCTACTTTCCTGTAGTGTAAGATAGATTTTCATACCAAATTCAGTGAGCATGCTATTCCCTCCTTAGGTGAAATGTGAAGAGAGTAAGCTTCACTTTTCCCCTCTCACCTCCTCTCTTTTCTCCTCTATTGAAAAAGCATTTTTTGCTTCTTTTATGAGATAATTTCTCCCTTTCTCCTCCCAATATATTCCTCTCTCACACCTTAATTTTATATTTTTAGATGTCGTATCTTCTTATTCAACTCAACCTGTGCTCTCTGTCTATGTGTGTGTATGGGCATATGTGTGTGTGTGTGTGTGTGTATAATCCCTCCAACTACCCAAATACTGAAAAAAAATCTCGAGTTACCTGTAAGTATCTTTCCCTGTAGGAATGTAAACAGTTCAACTTTAAAAAGTCCCTTATAATTTTTGCCTTTTCATGCTTCTCTTGGTTCTTGTGTTTGAAAGTCAAATTTTCTATTCAGTTCTGGTCTTTTCTTTCTTTCTTTCTTTCTTTCTTTGACTTTTTAAAATCATTTTCACAAAATTTTGGGTTCCAAATTTTCTCCCCTTTTAGCCCCTCCCCTCACCCCAGTACCCCAAGCAATTTAATTTTCCCTATCTCCAATCTGCCCTCTCTTCTGTCATCCCTCCCTTCTCTTGTCTCCATCTTCTCTTTTCTCCTGTAGGGCCAGATGACTTCCTATTCCTCATTAACTGTATGTCTTCTTTCCTAGTAGCAACAACAATACTAAACAGTTGTTCCTAAAACTATGAGTTCCAAATTCTCCCCATCCCTCCCTCCCCACCCATTCCCTTTGGGAAGGCAGGCAACTCAATATAGGCCATATCTGTGTAATTTTGCAAATGTCTTCCCTGATAGTCGTGTTGTATAAGACTAACTGAATTACCCTCCATCCTACCCTGCCCCTCATTGTTTCTCTTCTGTCTTTTGATCCTGTCCCTCCCCAAGTGTTGACTTCAAATTGCTCCCTCCTCCCTTTGCCCTCCCTTCCACTATCTCCCCCCTTGCTTATCTCCTTCTCCTCCACTTTCCTATACTGTAAGATAGGTTTTCATACCAAAATGAGTGTGCATTTTATTCCTTCCTTTAGTCAAATGTGATGAGGGTAAACTAATTGTTTTTTTCTCAGCTCTCCTCTTTTTCCCTCCACTAAGAAGTCTCCTACTTGCCTCTTAAATGACATATAATTACCCCATTCCATTTCACCCTCTTTCCTCCCAGTACATTTCTCTCTCACCATTTACCTTAATTTCTTTTAAGATATGGTCCCATCCTATTCAATTCAATCTGTGCTCTCTGTCTCTGTATGTGTGTGCATGTGTGTATGTGTGTGTGTGCATGCATGTACATGTGTGTGTGTGGTCCCACTAACTATCCAGATACTGAAAAGTTTTAAGAGTTACAAATATTGTCTTTCCATGTAGGAATGTAAACAGTTCACTTCTGGTAAGTCCCTTAAGACTTCTCTTTGCAGTTTACTTTTTCATGCTTCTTCTCATTCTTGTGTTTGAAAGTCAAATTTTCTTTTCAGCTCTGGTCTTTTCATCAAGAATGATTGAAAGTCCTCTGTTTCATTGAAAGGACCATATTTTCCCTTGAAGTATTATACTCAGTTTTGCTGGGTAGGTGATGTTTGGTTTTAATCCTAGTTCCTTTGACTTCTGGAATATCCTATTCCAAGCCCTTTGATCCCTTAATGTAGAAGCTGCTAGATCTTGTGTTATCTTGATTATATTTCCACAATACTCAAATTATTTCTTTCTAGCTGCTTGCAATATTTTCTCCTTGAACTGGGAACTCTAGAATTTGGCTACAATATTCCTAGAAATTTCTCTTTTTGGATCTCTCTCAGGAGATGATCAGTGGATTCTTTCAATATTTATTTTGCCCTCTAGTTCTAGAATATCAGGACAGTTTTCTTGATAATTTCATGAAGGATGATGTCAAGGCTCTTTTTTTGATCATGAGTTTCAGGTAGTCCCGATAATTTTTAAATTGTCTCTCCTGGATCTATTTTCCAGGTCAGTTGTTTTTCCAATGAGTTATTTCACATTGTCTTCTATTTTTTCATTTTTTTGGTTTTGTTTCGTAATTTCTTGGTTTCTTATAAAGTCATTAGCTTCCATCTGCTCCATTTTAATTTTTAAAGAACTATTTTCTTCAATGAGCTTTTGAATCTCCTTTTCCATTTGGCTAACTCTGCTTTTTAAAGCATTCTTCTCATTGGCTTTTTGCCCTCTTTTGCCATTTGAATTAGCCTATTTTTTTGGCTCTTTTCAGTTTATTACATGAATGAGTTACGCTAGTCCAAGTTAAACAGCAGATCCCAAATGGTTACATTATACAAGCTGTGAAGTTTTTAAACTTGTGACAAGGGACAGAAGGGAATTTTTCTACTCATTGCAAGGAAATTCTCACTTAAGTTTCAGTGAGCCACAAGTACTTAAAACGCATGAACCTTCAGCTGGTCTTCTTTCGCTAATTCAGTCTCAATGAGGAACTGGCATATGTTCTTGCACTGGTCACCCAGTAGCTGAATTACTTCTCCATATTCTGGATGCTCAATTACAGTGCCATTGCAGGCAAATTTCTTCTTGAATGCCTTCACTGTTCTCTTTTTATCATAATCATAAGTGATCCCCTGGACAGTAGTGAAGGTGTTCTTGCCATTTCTCTGTTGACTTCTTATGTAGATATAATCCTCAGTCCCAGTAGGAAGCAGGTTGTCACTCTTACTTGTGTCAGCAAAGAGGTCGAAAGAGTGGAGGTTCTTGATAGTGGACATATGATACAATTCCTTTTCCTCAGTGGAAACAGCCTGTGGAAGATGGTGGCAGGAGAAGGCAGGCAGGGGAGATGGAGCATTGGGAAGTAAGGGGGCTTGAGGGGGAAGCTTCTGAGTCCTCAATGGCAGCTCAATAACTGGGCAAGATAGCCTATTTTTAAAGGTGTTATTTTCTTCAGCATTTTTTTAGTCTCCTTTAGCTAGCTGTTGACTTGCTTTTCATGATTTTCTTGCATTGCTGTCATTTCTCTTCCCAAGTTTTCCTCTATCTCTCTTAATTGATTTTCAAAATCCTTTTCTGAGCTCTTCCGTGGCCTGAGGCCACTGCAAATTTATTTTGGGGGTTTTGGAGGCCTTAACTTCCTCTAATAGTATACATTGTTCTTCTTCATGAAAAGCATGAAAGAAAATACCTGTTCACCAAGAAAGTAATCTTCTATAGTCTTAATTTTTCCTGTTTTGGTCATCTCCTCAGCTAGTTACTTCACTTCTGAGTCCTTTGTCAAGAGGAAGGTATACTCTGGGGACCCATAAGTTCTCAGTTCCTCCAAGGTGGTACAATCAAGGGAGAGGAATTTATTCTTCTCTTGGCCTGTACACTGGTCTGGGAGCAACCAAAAACTTTTCTGCCCAGAATCTGTGAGTAGAATTCCTTCTCCACAATTGCCTCCAGCTCCACCATGTCAGCCCTCCTCCTCACCCCAGGGCTGTGCTTAGGGCTAAGATTCAGATCAGGGGCACAATTCCCCCAGAGACTTTAGGCAGAGGGCTCCAAAAAAGGATGCTGCCACTACAGTGGCTGCTGCCAGCAGTCTAGACTCTGTTCCCTTCTCCTGGGTGAAAGAGCTTTCTCACTGACCTTTGAAGCTGTCTTTGGTGTTTGTGGTTTGAGCAATCTGTGAATTACTGCTGCAGTGGCTCCCTGAAGCCTGCTCCATGCCCTGTCCCTGCCGCAATGAGTGGCCCATGTTGGGCTGTGCTCTACTCTGCACCCAGTGCAATAGACCTTTCCTGCTGGCCTTCCAGGCTGTCTTGGGCAGGAAATATCTTTCACTCGGTCATTTCGTGACTTCTACTGCTCTAGAATTTGTTTAGAGTAATTTTTAAAGGTATTTTATGGGCTATGTGGAGAAGCTTGTACAGGTCCATCTTTCTACTCTGCCATTTTGGTTCTGCCCCTCTACAACTGTGTAATAACTTTTAAAAAAATATTATCAAAATTGTCCATTTTTATCTTCTGTAATACCATCCATTCCCTTTTTTGGTGGACTCTTTTCCTGTCCATAGACATGAAGTTCCCCCCATCCCATTCCTATAATTTGTTTACTATATGACCTTTTTATGTAGTCATACATCTATATGGAACTTGTCTTGGTACAAGGGGTGAAGTGCTAGTTTAAATATCTGGAAGACTTTACTAGTCATAGGGAATTCCTCTTGTATTTGGGCTACTCATTAGAATACTCTATGATCTCTTTTGAAAGCATATATTTCCTTTTCTGTCCCTTCCTTGATATTAATAAAGAGAGAAGCACTGAATAAAGTTATTTCTATTGTTGAGTATATCAAGAAATATTTTAAGATCTTTGCACATCCATTACAGAGATCTTATTTGATGAGGTTCTTGAGATTACAATTTGCTTGTCCAAATCAAATTCATTTTTATCATCAACAAGCAATAAACACATTATCCTGTATTCTCTGCCCTTATTAATCAATTATATAACAATAAAATAGACTTAGATCTCAAGCAAAAATGCTTGACTCTATGATATTTTCAAGTGTCCTTGATACATCTATAGTTCAATTAATATATTGTAGAACTGAGAAAGGAGACATATCAGCCTATGACTATTGACATCATCTCTATCACCCTTTATCCAATAGTTTTACCACCTACCAATTTCTGATTACTCAGAATCTTAATTTTAAAATGTTCTGAGAATTGTTTTTGTAATGTTAAACTCGTGTCCAGCATTTATTTCCTCTTTTGAACTTGTACTGGTCTTGCTGCTATTCACTATTTATTTTCTTTAGTAACACTTCTACTTCCTTATTTGACATATCGATAACTGTATTGTTAGAGCCCCAATTTGACGACTCCACTGTCTTTGGTGGAGGGAAACAAAAATGATTTGTAGAAATCTTGGCAGACTTTTTTTTTTTTTGCATTTTTGACTATTTTTTTCCTTCCACTTTCATTCTTAAATGCCCTTAAGGTGATCTGTACTAATTAACATGATTTTAGATCAAGCTTTCTATAAACTAACTTTCTCTGTTTTTCCTATTTTACAAAGCAATATTGACAATGATTTCCCTCCATAGTCCTCAGTTAGATTTTTAAAATTAATTTCATTTTGAACCAGTGTTATCCATAGTGACTATAACACTGCTTAGCAAGGGGATGTGACTTTTGCTAGCATACATGGTTACTATAATTTTTTGCCTTCCTGTTTTGGTGATCATTGTAGATGTAAGACTTTCCTCAGAAATGGTGATAATTAGTGTCCATTCTGGTTCCTCTAGTTATTTGCCATGTTCTGTATTAATAGCACTCATAAATATGTCACAATGAAGCTCTTATAATTACACTTTGTAGCTTATTCTCCTTTTTTTCTTCTTAACATTTTATAATCATTTATCTTTTTGGGAACAAGTTGATGGTCTCACTGATTCAGAAATCACCCCTACATCCACAATTAGTCTTTTTCCCATATAATGAAATAGGAAAGCCAAGTGGCACAGTGGACAGTCAGGAAGACCTGAATTCAAATGTGACTTCAGACACTTACTAGCTATGTGGTTCTTGGCAAGTCACTTCAACCTATTTGCCTCAGTTTCCTTACCTGTAAAAATGAGCTAGAGAAGGAAATGGCAAACTATCTTTGCTAGGAAAATCCCAAATGGAGTCATGAAGAGTTGGACATGACTAAAACAACTGAACAAAAATATGATGAAATACAGTTGCTTTAATTCTTTCATATTATTTGATCTTTACTATGTCCAAGGTCTCCATCATCTCTTTTTGAAGAAAGTGTTCATGACTTTTTACTGTAAAATTTCTGCATAATCTATAACAATTTGCTTCTTGATTCTGAGTTATATTGTCTCCATCCTACCTTATATCCATCATTGCTTGAAAGTGACAAATATTAAAGTGTTCATTTAATATGCAGTCTCTTATTGAGAAATTTCCATGTTACAAAACATGATCTTGGTCAGCAGATGTTGGCTTAAATTTTGAAAAAAAGTTTTCGTACCTTAGTGGATATGTTTCACAGCATCCTGTGAGATAGGAGCTACAGGGATCATCCCCATTTTAAAGATGAGAAAATAGAGGCACTGAGATTGTAAGTGGTTTGCTAGTAGTTACATAGTCAGTAATTGTATGAAGTGGAATTTGAAGTCAACCTTTTCTGCTCAGTGTCCATGTCTATGGCATTTCACCTTGCATGAGATGCAAATTACCTTCATGAGGATTTTGGGATAGTGTGAGAGGCTTAGAGTCATGAAGATTCATCTTCCTGAGTTCAAATCTGACTTCAGACACCAGCTCTGTGACCCTGTGACTCACTTGACCCTATTTGCCTCAGTTTCCTTTTCAGTAGATGAGCTGGAGAGGAAATGGCAAACAACTCCAGTGTTTTGGCTAAGAAACCTCAAAGAGGTCACAAAGAGTCAGACTTGATTGAAAATGGCTCAAAAACACAAGAAGCTGAACAAAAATTTCCTCTGTCCTTTGTATACATGATAAAACCAACTCTGCCAATTCTTTTCCAAGTAAAACATTTGAGCTTGCCTTCCATTTAGCTATAATATCCTGCCTCTACAATATCCTTCAGTTATAGTAAGGATGTCAAAATTAATGTGACTGAATTCCTTTAATACCATAGTGGACCATAATTTCACATTTGGAATACCAGCAGTGCAATTAGTCCTTTTAAGTAATCTAAAAACTGTGATTTTATACTCTGTTCAAACTCCTTTTTTTCTGCTGCTGTTATTGTGAAAATATAAGAGGGGTATAAGGACTGAGGGCCTATTTGGATTCAGGCCAACCTCAGGCCAAACTATAGGATTAAAATATGAGACATTCACATGGACCATAAAATGCAATACAAGATTTTTACTTAGAATGATATGATTTCTAAAAGTTAAAAATGACATTAACTCAGATAAAATGCTACACAATTACCACAGAAATTAGCAAAGCTAAGTCAGAAAGGCTTACCTAAAGGGAAATGGGAATTCCAATAAAATCCCCAGAACCAGCTGCCCATAATAGATTGGGCTTCTATATCTCTGATGGCAAGGCACCCAAATGGCCTCCCTGTCCCCTTAAAGGATCAGAATGGCCACTCCTAATATAAAACCTTTTTATTTTTGTTTCATGTGTTGTTATGAATAAATAATTCATCATCCAGTGTCTTGACTACTAGAGGTGATTCTCTTCAAATTCTCTAATGTAGTCTTTGGAAAATTGATATAGTCTGCTAAATTTCATAATGTGGTAATAGAAGTTTAAAACTTTTTTTAAATTTGGAATTTGATAGGGTTTCATAACCCCATCGCCTCTAAAAGCTTAACTCCCTGAAACATTTTGTGATGATCCCCACTCCAAATGCACCCAGGAGGATTACAAAGTATTCACTACTAGTGAATTTAAGTAAACATAATATATAATTTACAACACAACTAGGCCCATGGTTGTGAGGAGATAGAAAGAAATCATGGAGAGGAGTTGACAGATGATTTAGAAAACCAACAAAGATAACTGTATCCAGGAAAGCCAAGTGAGGAAATTATCACCTCAGACTTGTAAAAAGTTACAGAGATGTATAGTTCTACTATATATAGAAAGTGCAATTATAAAACATCATGTAATAAATTTTACAGCATAATTCTCTCTGTGATTATGAAATGTAAGAACAGTACAAGTAACCCTCCTGTTTCCGGTAATGGTTTGAGATAAAGCATTCTTTGTAAAACAAGTTGTACTAGTCTTTCTCTTGGCCCATTCAACATATGCCATTTAAAATAGTGAGAAGCTATTTTTACATCCTGTTAAATGTAATATTGAAGTAGATTTCATTTTCCCTTTGGAGGAAAGGAGTCATATGCATTTCAATTTAGAGACAAGAAGATGACATTTACTACAGTAGAAAACTGGATTGGTCAATTGAGTCAAACTGTGTGATCCAGGTTTCACTGAGATGTCCAGTGATTTAAATGAATGTTTGTCACTTAAGCTAAAATGGATTAAAAATGTGTTTAGCCACAAACTAAAATAAATAGGTATTTTATAAGTACAAGCCTAATTTTTTCAATGGAACATAAGGATTTAGATTTCATTACAAAAATTGGATATATAAGTAAAGCCCAGGGGTGTGTGGTTCGATACAATATTTGCTTATTGTTCATCTCTGGCATGTGATTGTAATGTGGCTTAGGAGGTGGCAATGGACATAAATAAATGTAGCAATAAGTTCTGTTAACATTAATTTGCATTTTTTCATATGCAGTTCCCCCCCTGCTTTCCATTTTTCTTTTTTACTGAGGGATTGATATTATCAGTTACATGATATCTTCTTCAAGGTGTAAGAAGAAATAGATAAGCACCTCTTTCATATTGAGTGGACCATTTATAATGAACTTATGAGAAGATACTGATAAGTTTCCCACAGAATGAACAGGAATGGAGGGGCTGTGATCTTCCATATTGGAGGGAATATGCAAAGAAATGATATCACTGAGTCATGTGAATATTTGAGGTGAAAATTTCAAGACTGGTAGTTTCCTCCTTCCCCTCAACCAGCCTTTTTGTAGGCAAGAGTGTATATAAATTGAGCTGTGAACTTAATGAAGGATGGTGTTGAAGGTACAATTGTATAAGAAGTATACTGATAACTTAGAGAATGAACAAAGGACATCAAACAAAATTGTGAAGGCTCTTGAATTCTACTGTGTGAGACTTGATGGAAGGAGATGGGGGTGTATAAGTTGGGAGAAAGAAAAAGAAAATGCATGGAAGCTATGACAACTTTCTCCAAATAACTAAAGGACTGACATATGGCAGAGTGATTAAACTTGTCCATATGACTCCAGAGAGTAGAACCAGGGACTATGCGAAGAAATTTCAGAGGCAGAACAGACTTAATATCAAGAAATATTTCCTAACAAATTAGAGGTGTCCAAATGTAGAAAGGACCTCTCAACAATTAATGGGTAGCCTCTCACTGCAGGTACTGAAGCAGATAGATAAGAACTTGTTGAACAAACTAAAGTGGAAGTTCTTTGGGGTATATAGTTTGGAACATCTGAGATCCCTTTTAATTTTACCATTCTATGAATGCATGAGGGCCATCCTTTCAGTGGTACAGATAGAACCCTGTAAGCTTGTATGATTCTCCTCTGTTCCATTTGGGATACCCTCCATTGAGAGGTATCATTCCCTTTGGTGCTTTTCAAATCTCAGTACCAAAAAAGTTCTTAGTGGGTCCATCTATTGTCTTATTCTTACTGAATGATTAGACCACCTGCTCTTTATATTATAGATGAATCAGACAAATGAAAATGCATTTTTAAACAGTTGGTATATGCCAAACATTCTTCTAAGCATTAGGTCTACTATAAAAAATCACCAGTAGACCCTGCCATCAAGGAGCTTATATTCTTAATGTAGAGACAACATATATCTAATTCAGTACATATAAGATGAAGAAAAAGTAAATAATCTGCATGATATTAGGTTTAGTAAGTTAATATGAAAAGACAAAATTATATTTTGGATAACAGGATAAAGTTCTATTTATGGATAATGGACCTTAATTCACTTAAATTCAAGAATTGTGGTGGTGGGGTTTTTTTTGTTGTTGCTGATTTGTTGACTGTAGTGTATGCATAAAAATTCTCACCTAATCATCTATAAAGACTCATTCAGTGGTCATCATTTTTTCCCTCTCAACTAGCTCCTGACTTGTCCCAGCCCATGATTGTTCAATAAATAGGATTTATATTATTGTGATTTTACCATAAAGTCTCTCATTTGTCTTATAACTGACTGCTCCCTATTATTGTTAACATCTGTGAAACTTCAACACTGAACTTTCATTTTCAGCCTAGCTGTGTGACAGAAAAGAGGTATGGATTTTGTTCCTCAGAGCTCTGATCTATCAATGTTTCCTTTGGTCATAGACCCTGCCAATCTTACACTAAGCTACAAAAGAGCACTGACTGTAAGATCAGAGGACCTGTGTTCAAATACCGTGCCTGATATTTATTAGCTATGTGACCATGGGTAGATTACTTGACCTCTCACAGACATGGTTTTCTCATCCATAAAGTGATTTATATTACACATTTGTAATTATACCTTTGGTACTTATCTCACAGAGTTGCTGAGAGGATCAAAGCTATTGAGAGAAACTTAAATTGCCATACAAATATCATTTCAATATTTTGTAGATATTAGTTCTCCAGTCTTTGTATGCAACCTGTTTTCCCTCACCTTTCACACTCTCTAAATGATTTATTCTTTTTCTGATCATACATTTATGGAATGATATTCCTTATGCTGTGCTTCTTTCCAAAGTTTGCCTATGCCTACCATAGACCATTCTGTTTTCCTTCCTATTTTCTAAAATTTTATTTTTTTCTAATTAGGGTAAATTATCATTCACAGGTATAAAGCTTCACAGTAAGGATATTGGTCTAAAAGTAGATTCTTGTGCCAGCTAATAAGACAATTAGAATGTGCAGTGATAAGTACTGGGGATAGAAATACAGGTAAAAAGAAAGAAAATCCCAGTTCTCAAGAAGCTTATATTCACACATAAAAGGGAGTTAAAAACCAGGAGTTTAGTTGAATAGAAGGTACATGTACCTTGATGGGGACATGGTGGCAAAATCCAAAGAATCAAGAGTATGGAAGGGAGAGGAACTAAATGTGGTTGACCTGGGCTCTTTCCCCAAAATAGAGACCTACGAGAGGAACTCACCAATGCGTGAAGGGAGCTGGCATGGTGGAGGGATTTTCAAGGATGAGAGGTTCTCAGGCCATGAGGGATATTCGAGTGTGAGAAGATAGCTAAATCATGATGTTGACTTCCAGAGAGTTAAATTAACCTTTGGTAACTCCCACACAATTTCCTAAGTGCAGTTCTGTCAACTCTAGTTCTCCCATTCAATTCTAAGATTTACCAATAGAAAAACAGAAACATATACTGACACTTTCAAAAAATCCTTGTAGTATCTCTGGAGAAGAAAAGATAAGTTAATCATGGTTCAGGTGCTAGAGCTTTTTCAGTAACTTGTCATAATTGTTGGACATTTCATACAACATAAGCAGAAACTATCTTTGTTCATGCAGGTTTTAATATTTCTTTTAAAATATCAGGGCACCTAGCCATCAAAATGAGAAATATCAAGGTAAAAGTTAAGTAAAAGGTAAGAATTATTTTTAGGTGTGAATGTTCCAGGAGATTAGTTTTTTTTAATGTGCCACTCTAGTAATCCAGTTCAATGGAACAGCCAAACTAGAAATAATACATTAAAATTAGTATGTGTGAGCGAATCCATGCATGTGTGTGTGAGAGAGAGTTTCAGTGAGATGTATAATGCTGTGATTTTCTTAGTTTTGAGAAGTCATGATGAACTAATTCTATTTCCATCCTCCCAGTCACTCAGACTTACAACAAAGGTGTCATCTACAACATCTCTTTCTTTATCACCTCCCATCCCACCCCCTCCATATATGATCTGTTACCATGCCCTACTGTTTTGTCTTAACATTTCTCATATGTGTTCCTTCTCTTTTATGACATTGTCACCATCCTAGTGCAGACCTTCACTACCTCGTACCTCGACTATAATAATAGTCTTCTGGTTGATCTCCCTTCTATCTTGTCCCTCCTTATTTCAGTCTATTCTCCACTGTGCTATCAAACTGAATTTCCTCAAATACAAGTCTAACCATATCTCCCTCTTTTTAATCAGTCAATAATCATTTTTAAACACTTACTATGTGCCAGAAATTATGCTAAGTACAACAGAAAAAAGGCACACAAATGAAACCATCTCATTCCTGCTGTTAAGGTGCTCACAGTCTAATGGTGAAGACAACATGGATATTGTTATCTACAAACAAGATTTGTACAGGGTAAATTAGAGATAATGCCAGAGGGAAAGCACTAAGATTAAGGAAGACTGGGGAAGGCTTTTTGTAGGAGGCAGGTCATTTGCTGATACTTGAAGAGAGCCAGGGAAGTCAAGATATGAAGATAAGGGAGACCTAGCGAAAATGTCTTAGGTAAGAATGGAGGGTGTTATAACAGAAAGGAGGCCAAAGTCACAGTACTTCAGAATATATTGTGACGAATAAGGTGCAAGCAGACTGCAATGGTAGAAAGGGACCATGTTATAAGGGGTTTTAAAAGTAGGCAGTTAATAAATGCTGTACTAACTTGACTCTGCCAAATCAAACTAGTAACTGTTCTTCAATTTATGATCTTAGAAAATTGCTTGAAGCCCAGAGAAGCTGAACTTGCCCAGTATCACACAGTCAATGTCTTCAAGATATGGGCTAGAACCCACACATCTTTGTGACCATAAGCCTTGTTCTTTATCTTCCACATCATATTACCTCAGTTTAACGTATGCAACAAAAAATTGAACTCTAAAATCTTTGCTTCGTTTAACAATTGTTTTTTCTGAACTAATAACAATACAAATGTGATCATAATAAGCCTCAATTTTTAGGTGCTTTTCCTTTTGGATCAGCACACTAATTGTAATAGGGCTTTTCATTGGGAGTGGGAAAACTGTGTTCTGGAAGGCAAAGATTACTGGGTTTGGGGATCAAGGAACTTAGGTTCAAATATAAACTTTGCCCCTTACTACTCATGTGACCTTAAACAAGTAACATATTTATGGGCCTCAGTTTTCTCACTTCTACATTGAAGAGTTTAGATCATATATCCCTTTGTGTTCTTCCTAGATAAAAATTTATGATTATATGATTTCATCTCTTTATGGAAATTTCAGAAGTAGAAACTGCCTTCTCTGATGCAGAATGGTTACCTAAAATCTTACAGAGTTGCAGAGGGGTACTTAACTGACTGGACTGTGGTCACAGAGAGGACGTGTCTGAAGAAAGACTTGAGCCCACGTCTTCCTAGCCCTAGTCACGATATTATTTTGCCTCTCCATAGCTTTGATATTAGCTTAAATAACATGCAAAATCAAATAACAAGATCTGAAAGCAATGAAATGTATTGAACCTGCAGATAAAAGCACTGGAACGAGGAGGTGGGAGACGCAGGATCTAGTCATTATTCTGCCAGTAACTCTGAATTTTAGTAGGTTATTTACCCTCTCTGGTTTCAAAGTCTCCCTCTATAATATTGAGGACTCTACTAGATCATCTTTAAGGTTTCTTTCAGCTTTAAATGTCTTTGTCTAAAATGTGTAAAATGCCAGACAGTTCCTCTGTATTTATTTCCTAATTTGTGTGCCTGTATTTTCCCCCTCCCATCAATAGCATATAAGCTTCTTCAGAGCAAACCCTGTCTCATTTTTATATTGCACAGTAAGTGTATAGTAAGTGTTTAATACAAATCTGCTGAGCCAGTGAATGGATGGCTCTCATATAAGCATGCTAACCATGCAGGGCTTTCCTTTTTTTCTTCTGTTGTTGCTGAGCCTTCATTCTTGTAAAGGACCAATGACATCACAAGGGTAATGTTTTGACTTGCATGTGAATTGGATATGAGTCATCAGCTTCACTCCCTTCAGTCATTGAAGTTCAGTGGCAAGACAAAAGTAAAGATGAGTGGTGATGGTCTTCTTTTTGGTAGAGTAAGACTATACTTGAAGACATTCGCTGTGGTTGTGCCTGATCTTTAAAACAAAACATTTTACAACTCTAAGCACTGTCCTTTTATCCATTTTGTGTTTCAAGCAAAACTGCAGTCTTTGGATGTCTCTTTTTGAGAAGAAGGACTTCGTAATCTAGAGCTCATGGATAGAGTGAAATGCAAATATGTATGTATTAGAGAGATAGTTATATATATATATATATATAAATTGAAATACAAGCATGTATGTGTGTATATGAACTAAATATAGTTGGTTTCTTTTGTACATTTAAAAGCATTATTTGGGAAAAAAGGTCCATAGGCTTCAACAGACTGCCTAATGGGGTTCATGACACATACACACACACCCACAAAAGATTGAGTATCTGCTTTAGAAAAAAACAGACTTTTTAGTTTTGTTTTTCCATTCCAAATTCTATACCTCACTGTACTTCTTCCTCCACTCTAGGAGAAGGCAAGAACAATAAAATCTATTACAAATGTGTATAGCCATGCAAACAGTTTTCTGCATTAGTCAAATTCATCCCCAAAGCAAGAAAAATAAAGAAAAAATATTCTTCAGTCTGTGTTCTGAGTTCATCAGTTCTGTCTGGAAGTGGATAATATGTTTCATCATGAATCTTTTGGAATTGTCATGGATCAGAGATACTAACTCACAGTTGATTATCTTTACAATACTGCTATTACTATGTAAATTGTTCTAGTTCACTTTGCTTCAATTCATGTAAGTCTTCCCAGATTTTTCTGAAACCACCCCCTTCATCATTTCTTATAGCATAAACGTATTCTACCACAATCACATACCATAGCTCATTCAAACATATCACAATTGATGCACATCCCTTGAGATTCCAATGCTTTGCCATCATGCAAGTAGCTTCTATTAATACATTTGTAATATGGAAACTTTTTCTTCTTCTTTGGTCTTTTTTGAGGTATGGTCCTACTATTGCTGGCTCACAGCTTAATAGCCTTATACATAGCCTTAATAGCCAAAAGGTTGGACGAGTTCACAGCTTCACCAATAGCAAATCAGTGTATCTGTTTTTCCATATCCACTCCAGCATTTATAATTTTCCTTTTTTTGTCATTTTAGACAACCTAATAGGTATGAGGTGGTTATTTTAGAGTTATTTTAATCAGAGTTATTTTAATCTGCATTTCTCCAATTATTAGTGATTTAGAACATTTTTATGTGCCTAGTGATAGCTTTGACTTTCCCCCCTGAAAACTGACTATTCGTATCCTTTGACCATTTATCAATTGGGGAATGATTTTTAAATACATTTTTAAAAATTCCCAAGTTTATTTGGGGTATATCTATTAATAATTTTGATTATATAGCTATTTATATTCTTTGCTTGTGGATTTATGATATCACTAAGTGACATTTATATAGTTCTTTTAAATCTACACAGTGCTTTATATACCTCATCTCACTTATTCATAACAACCCTATAAAATGGATTATACAAATATTATTTTACTTATTTTATGGATGAAGAAAATGGGGCTCAGAGAAGGAAAATTACTTTCCCATGACCACATAGCTACTAAGCTTTAGAATCCAACATCAAAATGATGCCTTCCTCACCCTGCAGTTGAACATTTTACTGTATATGTAAAGTCATGGTGCTTCCCACCTCCTGGACAGGTTTCTACATTTCCAATTTATGCCAGAGAGCTAAGGGCTGCTAATAGCTAGCTTCCCAAACATTAAATTTCTCTTAAAATCAGTGCTGTTTTAAATAATAAAAGGTTAATAATACCTATCAATACTTTGTTTGACTGCCTTTTAGAACAACCAACCCCTTTAAAGGTTACTTTAATAAAAATCTCTAAAAGTCACTCAAATCAGTGGTGAGAACTATTTGATGGCCTTCAGAGTAGAAAAGCGCTCAAGACCATAACAAATGAACCATAAAGGCCTTGAAATGGACATTACTTGTATGTCACTTCAATCAGAACTACAGCAGCATATTCATAGTGGCCCTCAGTGCTGTGAATATTGCCTTGGCGATACAACAAGAGACCATTAAAAAAAAAACCCAAAGTAGGATATCTATATATGCTAATTGTACAGCACATTCTAAGGAGGTTCCACTGGAAAAAAAAAAGATGTAAAGCAAAACTCTCCAAATTAGCCTCATGAAGACTGTTTTCTCCCTTCTTCTCCCCCTTCCCCCAAATTCAAAACTGGGAAAGAAGCAAAGATGGAACTAGACCCACTAAAATTTGCCAAGAGAATAAGCAGGTAAAATGAGGAATGAACTGTTAGCAAGATAAATTAAAGAGAATAAGAACTTTTGCAAATATATGAAGGGGAAAGGCAACAGTAGAAATACAGAGAATATAGGCTATTAATGAATTATGAGGGGAATAAAATTGATGTCAATTCTTAAATGGCTGAATCATCTATTCCCTATTTTTTTTTAAAAAAGAAAATGGGAAGGAGAATCAGGGAGGGACAAACAGAGATGGAAAGAAAGGGAAAAAGAAAGTGAGAAAGTGATAGACTTAAAGAAAAGAAAGGAGGGAAAGAAGAGATAAATTTAGTGAAACATGATAACTGAGGAGTCCTGCAGATTTTGCACAAATGGTCATTGAATAAAGAAAGGTGAGGGAATACCAGGAATATTTGAACACATCAATCAGCAAGGTTGGAGGATGTATACTCTCAGGAATTCAGAAAACTAGCCAGCAGCCTTACTGAGCCCCTTAAAATAATTTCTAAAATATTTTCATGACTGTAGGCAATGACAGAAGACTGAAAATAAGAGCAAAAATGATATAAACTTTAAGAATTATGAAAAGTGGTCTTACTGATTACTATCTGAAAAGCCTAAAATTAATGTGGCAAAATGTTATGAAGCTACCTCTCTGAAAGTAAATTGGATTACAGCCTAAATAAGTCATAAGGTGCTGGAAATCTTAAAGAAGAAATGATATCAATCCTGTAAATTTAGAATATAATTAAAGACTTGGTATTAGTAGGCACTTAGTGTGACCATGTCAGGATGATGCAAAGAATAAGTGTTCAAATTATGTAATAAATAATGATTGGAAAATAGTAAATGCCTTTGTTAACGGCATAGTGAAATGTAACTGAGTAAGAACTGACAGACATAGATTCTAGTTCCACTTTCCACTACCTACTACCCATGGAACTTTGGACAAGTTGCTGAAATTCTGAGAGCCTTGTTTCTATTCATTAAAATAGAGGCCTATCATCAGTCCTCCCTACAACACAGGATTATCTCCATCCAAGTCAATTCATTCTACCTTTGTTAACCACCTCCTAAGTCTAAAGATTTGAAGCACTATAGTATAGTTGATAAAGAGGCCAATTTTGGAGTCAGAGAAAACCTGGATTCAAGTTCCACTTTTGATATACTCTAATCATGTGACCCTTTTCAAATCATTTATTCTCTTACTGTCCTCTAAGCTACTCTTTAAAACAATAAATGGATATAGTTTGCTGAGATTTTTGTAAAGTTTCTGATAAAGTTTCTCACATTATTCTTATGAGGAAGATAGAAAATCATGGACTAGATTATAACAATTAGATGGATATAGAACTGGTTTAATAACTGTACTCCAAGAGTAACTATTAATGTTTCAGTGTTAATATAGCACAAAGTCTGTAGTATAATATCCTAGGGACATATGTTGGACACTGTGTTGTTTGACACTTCAAATCAGTGACTGGAAGGATAACTAACAAATTATGACAGGAAAGAACTGTTCAACACTTGGAATTGTTCCAAAAGTGGGATAGGCTGCCAAAATGGGTGGTGGGTTTCTAATCCATGAAGGTCCTTAAACAAAGCCTGAATGGTGATTTGTCAGGTATGGTAGGATTCTTCCTTCCATGGGATGAATTAGATGATTGTGGATGACTCTTCCAACTCTAAAATTCGCTGATTTTATGAAGTTACAGAACGATTGTGATGACATTTGGTAGAAGAAGTATTCTTATCAGGAGTCAAGAAAATCCTAGATATAAATTAAAATGGTATTTAAAAATATAAAACATTATATATCCCCTAAATCTTAGTGCAATGTTAAGCTAGTAAAACTTAAAACTTCACTAGTAAGACCTTTAGGACTCCTCTATAAGAAGCAATGTGGCAAGCAAGTATAATAATTGACTTAGAATTTTAATTTCTGCAAAATGTTTTGCATGTCTGATCTCATTTGAGCCTCAAAACAACCCCTGAAAGGTAAGTAGTGAAGTTTTTATTGCTGCCATTTTACATTTAAGGGAATTTAGAAAGATTACACATCTGCCAAGTATCATGAAGGAATAAAAACAAGGTTTTCCCTGCTAGGATTCTAGCACAGAAGCATAATGTTGTTATAAATAGATGAGGTTGGAGTTGGGAAGTGTTGGGTTCATATCATTCTTCTGATACGTACTGCCTATATGACTATGGGTACATCATTTCACTTCTTAATGGTCTAA
Source organism: Bettongia penicillata ogilbyi (assembly GCA_023548195.1). Classification (NCBI taxonomy): domain Eukaryota; kingdom Metazoa; phylum Chordata; class Mammalia; order Diprotodontia; family Potoroidae; genus Bettongia; species Bettongia penicillata. The sequence continues at coordinate 31,252,323 of JAJHZJ010000314.1, read as the reverse complement.
GTAATTCTTTGAGAATATGAATTACTGATCTGCACTGGTGGAGAAAATTTCCATATGAGGAACTGCCTCAAATAAATTAAATTATATGCTTAACACAAGAATTCTGGTTACATACCCCTACAGTCCTTATTTTGAGAGGTATGGTGGATAGTGATTAGGATTCTGATCCAGAAAGATCAGGTTTCAAGTCCCATGTCTGACAAATACTGACTATGTAATTAGGGGGTGTGCCATTACCCCTAAGGGCTCTAAGCCACTCTATTGGTAAATTAAAGAGAAGGCACTATTCTGATTTGGTGGAGATTTTCCTTTCCTAGGAGTTCCTTTGTGTTGGTGAAATCACATTCTCTAATTCCTAACTCACAGGGCTATAAGGTTCAAATTAGATATTGCTTGTAAAATGTTTACACACTTTCAAGAGCTAGCACAGTGTTTGGATAAAAATAAGCACTAATAAATGCTTGCTGATGAGAAATATTAACATCAATTATTATTTTTAAATACAATATAGTTTTACCTGAATATGAAACATACAGAAATTTAGCCATTATATTATGTCCATTCCTAGACCTATATCAAGATAAGGCACAAATGTACTGTGTAAGATGTTTCTTTAAAAGAACAGTATAAAGTTAAGCATTTCCCTCTAGCTAACATATCATTCTATGCCTGGTGCTATCTGTGCCAAAAGGTAGAAATCATGGGGCTTCCTAAGCATCCATGAAGCAAGCAGATTGGAAATAGTGTTTTTAAAAGACTTTTATGCAGCTTACACTCTAAAATATCTCATATAATAAATTTTAAAACAATAAGCAATTAATAACCCCAAGCTCACACAGCCTTATAAATAAGGCAATGTACTTTGAAAATCTTAAATCATTAATGTTTTTATGTCCATGTTTTTACTCTTATATGAACAGGTCTGCACTAGCCTGCATTAATTAAATTTAAGTAGGATTTCTGAGACCAGATCATCATTAAGTCTGTGGCCCTGATTTAAATCTGCAGTAAAACATTTCTCCATTAAGTTCTGTGCTTTTGTGTCATATTTCATACACTAGTTGTCTCTTAATTAAATCCATGATGGCCCACCAACACAGACTATTAAAATAACTATACTTTGCACTTGACATATTTATGAGACAGATTCATAAGAGTATAGACTGATACTTGAACTACTCACTGAGAAATGCTAATAAGATTATGATGAAGGTGAGATTAGAACATTCCTCTCTTTTCTTTTCTCTTCTTTCTAGAGATTTATTTTTATAACTGCAGCTCACTTCTTCTATTTTAGGATCTTTGATTTTTCCCTTAACCAGCTGAAAGCTCTTTCTTTGTAAAATAACTGCAGATTAATAGTCAATGGAAAGCTAGCAAACTGCTAATTTATATCACATCATGATAATGTATAAATTTGGCTGCATTCTCCTCTAGCCAAGTTGAATGTTGCACAATATTCATAGTTACATGTAAATGAGTTAATCTGGATACATGTTTGTTGAGCCTTTAGGTACTCAGATGGAAAAGAAGTTACAGGGGCTGAAATAGGGAAAAAAATCTGAGTAAGAAAGCACTTAACTTTTGGATGGGTGAAAACAAGACTACTTATTTCAAACTAAGACATACTGCACTTCTAGTCTACTCTTTGTGTGTGTGTGTGTGTGTGTGTGTGCTCACACATATACATATATGGGCTTTTCCTGACTAATAGTTTCAGAATATGGTACATTGGACAGCTCCCATTTCTTTTTCTTCTGTTTTTGTGGTGGCTGAAGTTTATCTCATCCTTTTCTGTTTGGGCACAGACTTTTTTTAAACCAGTGGTGGGAGGTTTAAGGTACAGAGTATGTGTTGGGTCCACAGAATGAAATGGGACAATGCACCCTCAACAGAATAGAAGTCTCTGCTTGCTGGACATGGAGAAATAGGGGGAGTGACAGCCAGAAACAACTGATCGACTCTTCATTAACTGATCCAACATCCACTGGTGCGATTAAATACAACTAAGGGGAGACAGTTTCAACTGTTGAATTCATTCATCTATTTCTTAGTGGTATCAGCAGATAAGCTGAAGTGTTTTAAATAGAGTGACATAATTTATCACTCCAATCTACGTTTCTTCAGTCAAAGTTTAAGAAGTCATTTCAAGTCAGACTTTCTTTCAAAAAGTAAAACCCTATCTCAGCATGGCGCCAAATATCTGAACAGTGCAGGTAGCAGTCCAACCCTCCTGACTTGTCAAGGAAGCTGCTCTAGCTCAGGCAGCTTCCCTAAACACATTAACTCTAATAAAATCAGCCGCACGTACTCCTGACACTAGTAGTAATTAAAATAACTTGTTTCAAAAAATTGGTCCTATACATGAATACTTATTGGCAATTATTTCTTAGTTCTTCAAACCAAAGATAACATAATTTGATTCTCACACAATTTTCTTGTAAATGTAGTTCATATTGGGTTTTATATGCAGCTTAAGACTGTTAATTGCCATTTTGAGCCTCACAGTAAAATAGAGTTCAATATGTCGCTTTTCTCAAGCATGGAGAAATGTTTGAGAAATGCTTGTCTTAGTCTAATGAACTGTGAATAATTTACATTCTGAGGCCTATTTTTCAGCATAAGTGGTCCTGACTTTTCTTAAAGCTTGTAAAGTCTAATCAACTTGTTACATTCATCTTATTAAAGAAATCTGTGGCAGAATAAGAGGTAGGAATTCAGATCTTTGAGACTCCTTTTTGTTTTTATTTCTTTTTTTCCCTCCTAGAAGTTACTTCTTGACTCTGGAACCTTTTCCCTTTACCATTATAGAGAGCCTCTTCTGAACTAATTTATGTGTCATAAATTGTGGGAGAAATGTCTCTGTCTTTAAATATTTTCAAAATCCCCTACCTCCTGGCAGGCATGCTGTATTACTTTCTAAATTTATATGGGTAGAGCAGTTCTATTAAAAAAGAGAAAGAAGCTGTTTCAGGTTGTGATTTTTTTTACAGGATTATAAATATAAAACTTAAGGCCAGCTAATTTTCAGTAGATGTATGCCACCCATACTGGATTTTGGACAAGAAGAAGACAGTGTGCAGTGATCACTGAACATTATCGCTTGATTTCAGAGACATGAGGGGGTGTCTCTATCATTTACTTTATTTTCAGACTTGGGAAGCTAATAGTCTGGCTTTAGACTAAATATGTGACCCTGGACATATTGACTCCATTTCCCAAAGCAAAAGTTTGGATACATGATCCAACAAGAGTCCCTCCCTTGCCCTCCCCTCTCCCCCACAAAACTTTTGCATGCATTATATGAGAAGCAGTATAGGGTAGTAGATAGAATACTAGATTCTGATTTTGCGAGATCTAGACTGAAATGCTACCTATGATATTTATTATTAATGACCATGGGCAAGACAGTTAATCTATTTGAGTCTCCGTTTTCTCATCTATAAAATAGGGATGCCCATATAACTTTCTTCACAAGGTTGTTAATGAGGATCGATCACATCATACATGTAATTTGTTTTGCAAACTTTAAGTTACTATATAAATCAGCTATTACTGCTGTGACTTATAACTAACAACACCTAATTTACAATTAAACAATTCTGACTATGATTTCAACAATGGAAAGAATTTGTGAGATTTTTTTTTCTGGGTTTGTGATTTCCCATGGGGAGGGAACTTTATGCAGATCAACACCTTGCCAGTAATTTATAATATTAGAGAGTTCCCTGGCTCACTCAGAGATTAACTGACTTGCCCATGGTCATACAACTATTATGTGTTATAGGCAAAACTTGAATCCACATTTTCCTGATTTAAAGGTTGCCCTTCTACCTTGTATGATGTACCAATCATATACAATAAAGCCCATGTGGTGTCACCCTTACTGTTCTAACACCAATTTAAACACTAGAAAATGAGATAATATATGCAAAATACTTTGTAAACCTTAAAACACTATATAAATGTCAGGTATTATTGCTATTATTATTATTACCTATCTCTATGACTTTAAGAAAGTTACAATTTCTGACAGCATCAATTTCCTTAATATAAAGAGGATGTGCCAAATGAGTCCTAAGGCACCTTTCAACTCTAACATTCTATAATTCTGTGATCTATTTTTAAATTGATAGGTATAGATTGAGTGATAGGGAGGGTAGAAGAGGTACTGGGAAGAAGATATTCCTGCAATAGTCATAATTTACTTTGCTGTAAACAAGAGAAATATATTTTTTCATGCTACTTGTCTAGAAAGGAATGTAATTTCTTCATTCTGATCCTTCCTCCTTTCAACTGCTTTGCATGTGAAATTACCCATATATGGAGACTAAATCATTTATATTTGCATTTAACTTAACTGTGAAACTATAAGTTAAATGACAGAACGAAAACTCACTGCATTTCCTAAATATGGTTCATTTGAAGTCTTCATGTGCACATTGACAATTAGTGCAAGTTTAGACTATTAACCAGTAAAGAACTAAGGTGGGGAAAATGAACCAGAAGAAAATCTCTTTCGGTAGAAATAAAAAAAAAGTATTAGCTAAGTGATGATAATGATTCATATTTATGTAGTATTATTTCATTTTCATAGCAATTTCCTTCATCACAAGTGTGTGCATGTAGAAATTATTTTCCCCTCATTTTACAGATGAGAAAATTGAGACTCAGAAAAGTAGACGGACATCAAGGTCAGCAGCTAGTAGTGAGCAGGACTGGGACACAAACTCACTTAAAGGAGTCCCTTAATATATTAGCCCATCACAAGAGTCCTGTGCTGTTTATGGAGGAGAAGGAAGAAGAGAGAGCAAAGGATAGAATCCAGTGAGTTGCAGAAAAAGCAACAAATATGAAAGTGAAAGCAAAAGGTTTCAGAGGCCTGAATGTTTAGGAGAAAAGGATATAATTTGCCACAGTCAAATTCTCTTTGCCCCCAAAATCTAAGATTTTGGTATCTTCTGTACACAAAGGTAACCTCTCCCTGCCTTACAAAAAAAATGCAAACATTCCTTAGGCTGGATGTACAGGCAGAATTTAGGTAGCTAGGTGGTATTGCAGTGGTGTCAGGTTTGGAGTCAGGAAGACTTATCTTTTTGACTCCAAATCTTGACTCAGATACTTACTAGCTGTGTGATCCAGGGCAAGTAACTTAACACACCCCCCACCCCACCCCCAAGCCCAATAGCTTTGCAAAAAGTCAGCTATGACTTAAAAAGAACTGAACAATAACAAGCAATGCATGGAACGTAAGCAGAAGATTCGGTACAATGGAAGTGACATAGGGTCTAGATTCAGAAGGTCTAGGTTCAAATTCTACTTTTGATGATTACTGTCTATGATATAGAACAATTCACTTACCCTTTTTGTGTCTCAGTTTTTTCTTTCATAAAATGAGGGAACCAGATTAGATAGCTTGTGTGATCATTTCCATCTCTAGATCTGTGGTCATTTGAAGAATTAAGATAGCTAAAGCAAAGAACCTTTTCTTCAATTACCTAGATTTTCCATGTAAAGATAGTATTGGGAAAAGAAGACTAAGTTGGTGGATATTTACTTTATGACTTAATAAATATCTGTGATTTAATTACTCTGGTACTTCCCTTGCTAGCACAATTCAAATCCCACCTCCACCTTAGTGAATTTCATGAATTGCATTAGGCAAGAAATAAATGTTATTATAGACAACTCTTTGGGGATCAGCCTCTCTGAATGAGTGATGCTTGGATAAAAGACATCGTTGGATTAAAGAGTCACATCCTAGGTCATTAGATGGCAACTTTGTAGGACTTGAAATTTATGCTTTACTGCCATAGCTTGCAAGAATTCAGGGCCATTTCTACAGATGACGAAACAACAGAAAAAATTTTGGAAGAGAATGAATCTTTGATTTCAAACTGGATGTTTCCTTTAATGATGCAGCTCAGCAATGAAACTCTTATACATATCCACTCATAAGATCACAACAAGGAGTACATACCCTGAGACCATTTCTCTTTTCCCTGATGGTGTGGGGGTATCAGAGGAATAATCGAGCTCTTTACCAGTTAATCCTTAATTCTAAGCACTTGATCAGTCCATTTTTGTTCTTGATCCTTTATTTTTCCAAAAACATCTATTTTGAAGTTATTTTTGTGTATATTGTAGTGTGTTCACAACCATCATGTGCCTTCCTATTGCCCTCACTGTGATATACATTTTTCTCTTGGAGACTTTTTGTTCTTACTTTATTTACTTATTTTACTCATAGTCAGACAACAATAATGATAGAATATTAGTGTTAAAAGATGGGGTTTTCTTTTTGCGTGTTTGAGGTCATTAGAGTAGCTTGACTCTATCATGATGATGCTTGATTCCACAATAATTCTGGTTTCAATTTTTGTCCATTCATAATATTTCTCCATGATATAATTAGAGACATTTATACAGAACATATAGAGAATCTCAACATACACAGGGAATCCCCTTTCAACCATATGCTGAATCTCTTCTCACACAGGGCAAGCATACATCTTCCTATTTATGTCTAACAATATATATGATCAAGTTTATCTCTATTTTTCTAGCTTTAAAGAAATCTTAAATATTTTTGACATATGATTGACAGACACAGTGTTGGAAAAAATACTTTAAGGCAATATTTTGTTCTATTGAATCAAATACTTCAAAAAATTGTATCACTCCCTATGGGCTACTCCCTCAACTCTCAGTTGAGACCATAGCCAGCCCTCTTCTTTGTTACCAGGGCTGGTGTTCTCAAAGCTGTTTCCTCCCACAACTACATTTCTGTATTGCCGTCTATCTCCAGAGAGTGATTTTGTTCCTTTCACAATACCTCAAACTCTTTGATGGACATTTAAATTGCTCAATGGGGTATCTCCTTTTGAAAAAGTTGTTTCTAGATGCCTTAGAGAAGGAGGAAAGAGAGAGAAATCCTCTCCTCCCCCATGCAGGGATCTGCTTCATAATATTTTTCAGGGATAAAATTCCCACACAACCACCAGGCTTAAATGTTTATTGACTGACTGATTAATTTAGCTATTTATAGACCCCATGGTGTGTCTAATTTTTTGATCGACCAAAACCTTCCCTTCTGAATAAGAGAGGTGTTCAAATATATATATCTTTACAGTTAGTATAATACCTCATCGCCAACTTGTGATTAAGTTCTGGGCTAGGGAGTTGGTCAAAGATTAATTGTCCTGTATTATAAATTACAACAACAGCAACAATAACTTCACAGTGGAATTTGTTGTACAGAATACCATATCTTTTGGTCATTAATGTAATAGAAAAGATGTGATCTGTTGTTTAATAAAACAGTAGGCTTTTGTGAAAGCCTACTTATTCCCTACTAATATGCTCATTATATATGTTCCTGACATATGTATGAATTATTCTCATAAAATTATATATAGAAATGCACATATAAACATATATAGATTCATTTACATGCACACATTATACACACACACACTCACATGCATGTTAGTATTATCTTTGGGGTTTGGGCATTTACTATAACAATGAGTTCAAAATTTTTTCTGTGCCTTTAGTATCTTGTCCTTCTTCTGATACTTTGAAAGTTGTTCCCTCAATGCTCTTCCAATCCTGTCACCTTCAAGATCTCCTCTGTGAATATCTGGTCTAATGCAGCTGATTTTTCTGTTTTGCTTCTCTTTAATAGCATGTCTGTCTCCTCTATGAGTTCATCTGATACCGTGGTTTTAGAATTTGTGAGCATGCTACATCATCCTTACTGGGAAAAAACGTATAAAAGAATTTACAGAACGATAGCATTTTTCTTGTTTGTTACTGTTCTTTCATTTTTATCCTTTTGTGCCTTTGGAATGATTTTGTTCATTTGAATCTCTTGAAAAGATCTCATGAAACTGATTTTACCCTCCACTTGCTTCTCTGCTTTATGAGGAAACACTTCTCAAAGACTCTATCAGTCTTATGAATAAAAAACTAAAAATGATTTTCCATTCTAAAACTTAAATTGATGTTACCCTTAGATGTCATAACTCTTCAGTTAGCATGTACATCAGGCATATTTAAAATCTTTCAGTCTTTTTGATATGGCAATTGATTTATAAGAAAAATGAGATAACACAATGGATAGACAGCTAGACATTCCTATCAGTACTTAAAACCAAACAACTGTAACAATAATTTAAGAATACTGAATCAGCATTTCTGTTGCTTCTCAGTATCATCAATTTATAGTACTCATGGGGGCATTAAGAATGGATTGGGATTGAGAGTATAGTAGTTCCTTTTAAAGTGTGTGAATCGATCATTTCCAAAATACATTTAAGATAGTTTTTTGGTTGTTATTATGTTTCCACTGTTAAATTAATTTATGAGGACAAAAACATTGTTATAGGGTACTTCATACAAATTCAGTTATACTCAGGATCATATGAATGATGTATTGCAAATAACTATTGGATTTGTCTCATCCATTCTCACCTTTGGGGGTTATGTCATTTCTTGAAAAACGTATAATATTACCAACAAAATTATGTGTCAACATCTGTTACAAAGATAAGGAAGCAAAGAATGTTATAAGGGTCAGAGAATCAGACATTCCAAATGAAATACACATATACTTTATTACTTATTGGTATTAATGTAAAAGTAGGCAAGAATAAAACAAAACAAACAAAAACAGAGTTGGCAAACATGGTTCAGGAATAAAGGAACTACGAAAGTTAAATGTTTGCCGATGACACGGGAACATCATACACATGTATCATGCTTTATTTCTTCCTTGCAAGAAGAAAGCCAAGATTCACTGGACATGGCAATAGTCTTTTACTTTAATATTTTAATTTTTTGATCATAACAAAATGGAATTTATTATATTCTCAATATGAATGTGGAGTTATTTTAGAATCAACTATATCTGGATGATCAGACCAATGACTTTTTAGGGCAAAGGTCAATATTAATACTAAATTAGAATGGAAGATAAGACTGTAAAGAAATGGCATACAATTGAGACAATTCCAAACTGATCAAGGGACAGTAGAGTGGTTGTGAACCTATTACTAATGACAAAGTGAAAAGGATAATTATCATTAAACACAATATTTTAGATATGGATTGCTCAAAGAGCAGGTGCGCTAGTCACGTAGAAAAAGAAGTGAGGAATAATCAATAGGCAGAAGTGTGTTCACACTTGCCAAACAAGACCATGCCATCAGAGAAATGATGACATGACTTGCACTTGACATTCTTTTAAATGAGGGAGGGCTATGCAGGCCACCAGCCTCACTTCTCCTCCAGAGCCATCTGAATCCAGTGACGAGTTATACATCAGAATGACTGGAGATGACCCAGGATGAGGCAATTGGGGTTAAGTGACTTGCCCAAGGTCACACAGCTAGTGAGTGTTAAATGTCTGAGGTGAGATTTGAACTCAGATCCTCCTGACTCCTGCTTTGGTGCTCTATCCACTGTACCACGTAACTGCCCCAATAGACAGAAGCTAGACATATTGGCGTACCCGGTGTCAAGAAATCTAGAAGAAAACCTTTGCAACAATGGATGGGCCAATTGTAGAGTATTTTATTGGAGGGAATGAATAAGAGTTGCCCATGATGAGAAGGATTGTTCTCTCCACCAATGGATAGAGGTAGCTACATCAGTGAGACAACAAATACACCAGTGCAGAGTGGGAATACAGTCCTACGCTGGATCCAAAGAGTTAACTTCATAAAAATAACACGGAGGAGACATAGTCAGATAGTTCTCGTGAAAAATATTTGGAAAATTTTAGATATCTTCCCTTCTTTGTATCTTGAGGATGTATCCTTCAGTATGCTCAAAATTATGTCCCCCAAGATGAACCTTCTATACATATATTTGGTTTGCTTGTGGCTGTTCAGTCATTTTCAGTCAGGTGTCAACTCTTTGTGACCCCATTTGGGATTTTCTTGGCAAAAGTATAGGTATTTTGTCTTTTCCTTATTTAGCTCATTTTACAGTTGAGAAAACTGAGGCAAAAGGGTTAAGTGATGTGTCCAGGGTCACACAGCTAATAAGTGTCCGAGGCCAGATTTGAACTCAGAAAGATGAGTCTTCATGACTTCAGGCGCAGCACTCTGTCCATTGCACCACTTAACTGCTGCCTGGTTTGACTGAGTTCCTCCTGAATAAGGGAAAGAATTGGATCTTGTTTGAGAGTCCCTCCCACTCCTCTGAACCTGTATAGTACACATAATACCTGATATTAGTAAAATCAAAAGATCATTTTTGTTTCTCCCTGCCCATACTGCTGTCCATTTATTCATCTTGCCTCTAGTAATTGCTTGGTCAATGAACTCAGTATTATCTAGGAATTCTTACTTTATAAGCATTTCTGATGCATACAGTTTTCTGGAGGATATATGCAGCTGTAGAGCACACAGGCTTTTGGGAATTAGAGACTGTATTTTCAACTAGCTTCTCTCAGGCTGCCTCAGTTTAGGTTTTCTCTGCATCTCTGTTCAACCTCCATCTTTAGGTTTTGTAGCGATCATTTCAAGGTCTAAGTCCAAGGGAAAGCTTAGGTATAAGGCAAGTCATAACTCAACCAGTCATCTTCAAATGTAGTGTCAAAGGACTGAAACATTTTCAGGGTAAAGTGAGTTCATGCATTACAAAGGATTACAGAGCAAAGGCCTTTCTACATTGACCTTTTTAACAAGGGACTCTTATAGAAGACTTCACCACCCTCTACATATTTTGGATCACTATAAATTACAACAGAGTTGTAATCGTTCAGTCCACAGGAATTTCCTAGGTCAACAGTTCTTTGTAAGGTCCAGATCTTCCATGATTAGGCATCTCAGATAGCTACATTTATCCTAAACACATAATTGTTCTATGAACCTCAAGACTTTCATCTGCCTTTGAAACTTGGTCACTGCTAGTGCATAAAAGTTAAATCCAAGATGAAATAAACTGCTACTAAATATGTCATATAAACATGAAGCAACTAATGATGAAAGCACGAAGTATACAACAACAATACAAATAAAACAAAAGATAAAATGAATGGGAAAAATATCAAAATCAAAAATTATGAAGTGCCTTTTATGTGCTGGAGATAACAATGACAAAAAAATAACCCATAAGCAGATAAGTAGTTTATACTTAATTAGGTATATAATTTTAAGAGATATTTCTTGACTTGTGCTAGGTATAACAGAGGATAGAACACTGAACGTGGAATCAGGAAGAAGTGAATTAAAATCCGGCCTCAGACACTTACTAGATGTGTGACCCTGGGCAAGTCATTTCATCTCTGTCTGCCTCAGTTTGCTCAGCTGGACAATGGGGGCAATAAAGCACCTACCTCCTAGGGTTGCTGTGATGATCAAATGAAGTAATATTTATAATTTATAAAGTAGTTAGCAAAATGCCAGCAGATAGCAGGTACTTAGCAAATCTTTCCTTCCTTCCTTCCTTCCTTCCTTCCTTCCTTCCTTCCTTCCTTCCTTCCTTCCTTCCTTCCTTCCTTCCTCCTTTCCTTTTTCTCATATTATTTCATATTGAACAATACATCTCCCTGAATGATTAATCTTTTGGAAAGATATAGAATCATACATCACTAAAGCTGAAGATATCACCCATGCTAAAATTCATTGGCCCACTTCTGTAGAAAGCAAAAATCTACAGATCGATTTATAGTATTTCATTTTCTTCCTTATTTTACATAGCTGGACTCCTGTTTAAGTAGGAGGTGTAGAGATTAATTATTCTCTTCCCATTATCTATCATTTGATCCAGTCACCTTATTTTGCAAAATGAGAAAACTGAGGCCCAGATAGGTACAAGTGTTTTCTCAAGGACTTATCATGAGATCACATCTGAACTGGGAATATAATTAGACTTCCTCTCTCAGGTCAATGCTCCTTTCATTACCTCACAAAGCTTTCTATCTCCTAATCTATTTTAGTTTTTAATAAACCTTGCTATTGGAAGTTCCTCTTTATACCTAACTAAATGCCCTTCTTCCTTAATCAGAGCTCCATCTATTTCTTTTTCTGTCCCGATCTGAGATGAAAAGTTAGCCTTCATTATAGTCGTACCATAATCCTTCTGTCTGAAGATTGGTACTAGATTGCCTCTCAGACTTCCTTTCAGCTTTGTTCTGATTCAGGTATTTAATTTTTTAAAAAGTGGAAAGTCCCATTAAGAACAAGGCAGGTTAAGTGTTATATGCTACCTCTTTTGAAAATGTGCTCTGTATAGCTAAGAAAAACTCAACATTTCAGAAAAACATGTGTGATTAATGTGGAATGGCCAGCCACCAGGGTAATAATATCTAATGCTGTCTGTCACAGCCATAAGCCTGTAGTAATAGGTGTGGGTGAATAATCCTCGATGCAGAATTATAATTACTTGGAGTTTTAGATGCATTGATGTTTTTAAGTTTCAAGTTAGATAATCTCTAGATTTTGTTTCAAAACGGTAACAGTAAGCAACTCAAACTGCCCTCCGTTCCCTTTTATCTGAAACCCATGCAAGCTGAAGTTGCCAGTGTTTCCACTTACATTTTCAAAAAGTACAAAGTGTGTTGGCACCAAAGCTAAAATTTATTGGCCCACTTCAGTAAAAAACAAAAATCTACAGATGGACTTATAATATTTCATTTTCTTTCTTATTTTACATAGCTGGACTCCTGTTTAAGTAGGAGGTGTAGAGATTAATTATTCTCTTCCCATGTGTACCATCCTCGATCTGCTTCTGTCACCAATCTGCATGCCATGGGATTTTATAACAAGAACTGGGCCTTGGAGCCCACAGTGGTAACTGGACATTGTTATGATCTGGCTTGGTGACTACCTGATTCTCCACTATGTGCCCCATTTCCTCTGAGCTGGGTTCAGAGTGTCGCTTCTATCATACTGGCTATGTGCCATGGAACAAGTTTTACTTAATTTCTCACTCTTCTCTAAAATTATAAATTTCAAAGCATTGCTAATCTCTATTGGTAGGAGAGGTTTTCTCAGCAGCAGAGCTCCCTATACCAGTGAAAGCAAAAGTCAAATCTCGGATCCCACAGCAACAAGAAGACAAAAGACAGCCTATTAAGAAACTCATTTTGTCACTTTTTTCTGAAGTAGCAAAGGACTGAAAATAAGTAAATACCTATAGACTGGAGAACGGCTAAGCAAGTTGTGGTACATATATGTAATGGAATATAGCAATGTATGAAACAACAAATATGAATAATACTGAGAAATATGAAAGACAAATGCACAATAAAGTAAACAGAGTCAGGTTGCCTTGGGTGAATGTTGTTGGATGGATAAAACTCAATATGTCAATATACACAATGAGTAAAATAGGTTAATGAAAGAACAAAGCAAATGAAACTGGGTTAGACTTAATTATAATGATCAGGTTGGCTCTCAAGGAGAGATAAGAAAATGTACCTCCTTTTGTGTTGTTGCTCATGGTTTTACAGAAGAGTCCACCAAGATCCCAGAGTGGAAGCTGAAATGCCAGGAAGTAGAGGACTGAGCAAGGAGACCTGGAGGCAGGTCTTAGTAAGGAGAGGTGTCATGGCACAGTAATGCTGCTGCTTGTCCTTTGTTTTTGAGAAGACATCTTGACTCTTACGTGAACTGGGTTTAAGTGAGATAGAGTTGCACAAATTGTCACTGTCTTCGACAGTCAATGAAGTCCGGAAGCAAAACAAAAGTGAGGGCAGTTGGCAATGGCCCAGGAAGCGATGGATGACATTGGCATCTTTGATGTTGGACCAAGCTCTAAGTGCTCCACAGGGCCTGATTTCTTCATGGCCACTGGAACAAATTGTTTTCATCTTCCCGTTCCAACTAGGGGATGTCTTCACATGCTTGGGGTAGATACCCTATCTCATTGACAGCCTTATAGGCTACCCTCAACCTGGTCTAGTCCTTCTGTCAAGACAGTTTTACTAGAGTGTGGTTGCTATGCATGCTACAGATTTTTGGAGAAACAGGTGACAGTTCATTGCTGGGTGGACCCCAAAGGTGAATGAGTTGTCCTGAAAAGGAGCTAGTCCTCCCTGAACTCCCACACACTCCCACAACACAGTGCTAGATGAGAAGTCAGGAAGTTTCTGATTCAAAAACTGCCTCAGTTGCTTCATTAATGGATGACCCTGGGCAAGTCACCTGATCTCTCTGTACCTCATTTTGCTTAGCTATAAAATGAGATCTTGACTCAGAGCATTGTTGTGAGTAACAGATGACATCACAAATACAAAACATTTTGGAAACCTTTAATGTGCTATACAACTAGTACAAATAATCAATAAGGAATCCCTTGAATCTCCCATGGTTTTGAATTAGCACTATTTGCCATCATAATTATGAAAATGCAGCAATTAGTTCCAGTCCAATGGAAAGAGTATGAATTCAAATAATGCAACCATTTTAGGGTGATTCTTTAGTCACAATAATTGGGACCTTCTTGTATTTATGCCAATAATCATTATTAATGGTACATATTTAGAACTTTCAGAAGTCACTCAAATGCCTAGTTTTCCATTTTTAAAATGGCCTTGGGAAAGTTATCATGGTAACTATATTTTGAGATACCTAGATAAAGTTGCCAAGCAAGTTATAGTGTAATGATTCATTACTATCTCTGAAGGTGACAGATGTTTATGAAAAGTAAAATCCAAAGAGAAATATGGATGCAAATGACTATATCGTGGTTTACTGCCTGTGAAATAACAAACAATGATAGAAAACCCAGAACTCCTTTCAACCCAGCTCACTGGATTTTATGGGGAAATGTTTCTGGTCAGTGTGAATAAACAGTTTTTGGAGAGGTTGTTTATTTCTAGAGCCCAAACCAAACAGTCACACTGACAGAAGATGAAACACAGAAATATATCATGTAAAGTACATTCTGTAATTACAAGGCATACATACTCCCTTGCAGCTTCTAGGACACCCACGCTTTTTGCCTTGCTGACAATTGTGATGCAGTACATCACAAAGGGGTTGTGGCGGCAGGAATTTTGGAGCACATAAGGTTGAATTTTTTTTATGCAGGGGATACAGAGGTCTTTCTGCATTCAAATGGACCCTTTGTATGTGGTTATGAGGACCAAATGAGCTAAACCATGCAAAAGTCTCTGAAGTACTAATAGCACTGTATAAATAAGAGATGTACTGGTAGCACATGAGTGCTAGGGAATATTTGAGGCATATAACATTGAGTGACTACCTCAGGCTCACACAACGAGGAGCTATCCATTGATCCAAATTCCTTCTACTTCATATTGTTGGATGAATAAGGCTGACTGACATACCATTTTGGTTAAAAGATAATTAAAAGTAGCCATTATTTTTATAGTGTCTACTATATATCAGGCATTATGTGCCTTTCTTCCCTCCCTCCCTTCCTTCCTTCTTCCCTCCCTCCCTCCCTCCCTCCATCTCTTCCTTCCTTCCTTCCTTCCTTCCTTCCTTCCTTCCTTCCTTCCTTCCTTCCTTCCTTCCTTCCTTCCTTCCTTCCTTCCTTCCTTCCTTCCTTCCTTCCTTCCTTCCTTCCTCTTTCTCTTCTGTCAAAGACAATAGGTCCCTGCCCAAACTTCACTTAATGGCTATATTTTGGACCCTCCTGGCTTAGAGTGAATGTCAGTAGTAACTGTTTCTCTTTTGACCAGCAACCCTGAGGGTCTTCCCTCCCAATTTGATCTTTTTTAATTAAAACGATCATCCTTTGACTCACTTCTTAAAGAAGGCTATTCACTGAATGGGCATTTCCTCACTCAAAGTGAGAACCCAAAAAGACCTTAGCCTAAAAGGGCCAGGGTCTTGCACTGCATCCTGGGTCATTTCCAGTCATCCTGATGAATATCTGGTCACTGCACCCAGATGTCTCTGGAGGAGAAAGTGAGGTTGGTGACCTTGCACATCCCTCCTTCACTCAAATCAAAATCAACTGCAAGTCTTGTCATCATCTCCCTGATGTAATGATGTAATGGTCCTCCTAGGAAAATGAAGGACAAATACATGTTAAATAATTTATAAATATTTCATTTGATCCTTAAAAAAGCCCTGGGAGATAGGTGCTATTATTTTATCCATTTTACAGTTGAGAAAACTGAGGTAAAGAGGTTAAGTGATTTGCCCAGGATCACACAGCTAATATGTATGCAAGGCTAGATTTGAACTCAGATCTTTCTGACTCCAAGTCTAGTGCTACCTGGCTGCCTAACTTCATCTCAGCCCTAATTCCAAAATATTTTTTATAGGACTTTGAAAGCTTTACAGCACTTTGCAAAGGTGAGCTGCAGCTGGTGTTTTTATTGTTATGGCACCTGTAAAGATTCATTTTACAGATCAATTCAATGCCTGATTATATATTTAAGGAGAAGTATTTTCTTAAGTAGTGTTGGTTTCATCAAGTGGGTGGTCAGGCTTTGAGAGAGCACTAGATGCCTTTTCTCCCAACTACTGTCTTTTCATATAATTAGTAAAAACAAATCAAGGGTTGTTTTTTTTTAATTTTTAAGCATTTTTATTTAAAGTTTTGAGTTCCAGATTCTCTCTCTCTCTCCCTCCCTCCCCTCTTCCTTCCCCTGAGGCTGTAAACAATCAGATATAGGTTATACATGTACATTTTGTACAAGGATCAAATAGAAGAAAAAAGTGAAAGAAAGAAAGTGAAAAATAACCTGCTTCAGTCTATATTCAAGCAACATCAGTTCTTTCTCTGGAGTTGGACAGAATGCTTCATCATTTGTCCTTTGGGATTGTCTTGGAAGTCAGAGGTGAGGAGGGAGAGCATTCCAGACCCAGGGGACAATCCCATGTGAAGAGGCAAAGTAAGTAGGAGATGAAGGGGCATGTTTGAGGTATGTCAGAAAGTCCCTTGTCCCTGGATTAAAGAGATCATGGAGAGATGAGAAATGTGAGGAAGACTGAAAAGGTATGACAGAACCATATTATAACTTTCTTAATATGACCTAATACTGCATTATATTTCTTGGCAGTCATATTACATAATCAGAGAAATTTAACCTCTCAAGTCCCTCCCCTTTTAAGATTTCATTTTACTACAAAATGGGAATGATGAAGAAGTTCAAACAGTCTCTGAAAAAATAAAATTTAAGGGACTTAATAAGCAAAGTCACTCATTACTTCAGGCAACAATAGGATTAATTTGGACAGTACTGAGACACTCTAAGGTCAAAAACTTGGTTTATGACAACAGAGGGCAGCAGTAGATGGTTCTTATGGACTGATCTCTTTCTTCTGCTCACTGTGACATAGGGATTTCTGGCAAATGTGATAGGCACTAGCATGTACCAGTCATAGACCTGGGACATAAGAGGTAACTTTGGGATGCCACATCTATACTTGTGTTCTTAAAGGGCCAGTGTAAGACAAGTAAACACAGCACATTTGAGGGCTGCTAGCATAGGTTCAAACTTGATTTGGTCAGACAGGAAAGGCACTAAGAAGGGGTTAATAATCTTACTTTATTCTACTGTAGTTTCTCAGAAGAGGATTTCTGAGAACAGGAGCATAAATTCCTATAGCAGTCCTTAATCACCTTTCTCACAGGGGTTGGTGAGCAGGAAGGGAAAATACCCCTACATCTCAATGGGATCAATCGAGATAGGCACAATTTGTGCATCCCCTAAATCTCCTCAAGCCTCAGTGGGGCCAGTTGAGGCAAACACAGATTCCCTCCAAGCCTTAATGGGGGCTGATCAAGACATGCCTAGCATTCCAGCTTGTTCATTCAACCCAAAGTTTCCCCCCAAGCCTCAATGGGGGCCTGTTGAGGTACACCCAGCATTTGTGCATTCAACCCTAAGCATTCCCCATCCACTGTCTAGTGACCACCTGTTTTACAGGCTAACAGACAAAGAAGGCATATTTCCAGGAATAGCCTCACAAGTTTACATCACCTTATCCCGGTATCTCACTGTGCAGCTGCAGTGGATGTTTATATCATTTATCATTACATAACTATGCGCAAATGTGGTGGAGATGTTTTGAACCATAACTGTGGGAACTCATATCTAGTACCTGAGAACTGGAGATTGTTATGGGCTATGGAACCTAGGAAGCCGAACTCAGAAATAATGACAAAAATTCACTTTACATACACTAAAATCCACCTTACATACAGCCAGATATTTATGGATCCCAGAACCAAACAACAATTATCAATTTTACATTTAAGATTTTATAACTCACTCCCATGCACATTATATCCCATTTTATTGTATTGTTTTGGATCATATTATTAATATCATATATTATTACATTACATGGATAGGAGATAAGGATGAGGTTTTTGTTGTCAATGGTACAAGAAACGCTGAGAGGAAGAAATTCTATCTATAAGCACAGGTTGACAATTTCTCTGCCACTTTTAGCTTTGATGGGGCTGCCTAGAACACATAGCCTGCAGCCCACAACACTCCTGATTGGGGCCAAACTAAATTAAGATGGAATTGGGAAATATTTGACAAAATGTATAAAAATACAATAAAACAAATATAACGTTATACAAGATTCTAAGTCAATATGTGCTCTAAGGAATACTTATGTGTGGTTTAGTGGTCCTAACTTCTATTTGAGTTTGACACTGACCTAGATCTCAAAGAGGTTAAATGACTTGCCTAGAGTCACACAGTCTCCATATGTGTCAAAGGAGGGACTTAAACCTAGAGTTCTGGGCTCTGACACAGCCCTCTAGCCTTTGCTTCTCTGTACTGCATTATATTATATTGTATCTATTGTTTTATTATACTACATAATATTGCATCTTATCATGGCATATTACACATTATGTTATCTTCTATTTTGTTATACTATGTGATATACCATATATAGTTCATACATATGCATATATGGGTATACATATGTATATTTAATTTTTTTACTAGACTTTTGATATCATTAGTAATTCATCTACCAATGTTCATCAACATCTGCTCTGTCTCTGTCTCTTGTTCCTCATTTCAAATTCACAAGGACTCTATGATTTGAATTGTGCAAACATTATAATTCCCATTTGACAAATGAAGAAACTAAACTTCCAGGACTTGTCCAAGATCAAGTGTCAGAACTGGGACTCAAACTCACCTCTTTTGATTGAAAGTCTAGCATTCTTTGTACTGTGCAATGTTGTCTCTGTGATGTAAATGAAGTGAAGAAATATAGGCATTTATCTTAGCATAAATACTAAGAAAATGTAGACTGAAGCATTACTAAGGAGAGTCTTCAGGGTGATAGGCAGCTGCTGTTCCCCACCCTCTTCCACTGTCATTAGTGACTGAGCAAAGTCAGAACCCAGCTGAGATCGCCTCATCTGGATATATGCTAGAGATGATCAGAGCAATGGAGGAGTAGAGAGAAAGCATATCATTGTTTGGGGCCACCTGGGGCAGTTTACTTGTCTGGATAGGTAACTGTATATAGCATACCAAAAATACAACTGTTTACAGTTTGTTTACACCAGGTTATATTGACACGCGAATGATTTTGAGACCAAACATTGGCAACATCCCTTCAGTGATGCTTAATAGTGGTAAGTTGAAATCTGGGCTCCCAAAGTCATATGAGGATTAGTTTAAGAGCTGGGGGCATAGAAAAAAAAAGAGAACTCATGGGGAGAGGATGACCATCTTTAAGTATTCAAAGGGGTTTGATAAGGACAATATTTAGTCTGTTCTACTTGAATCAATAGTAGCATTCAGAAATCTTAGAAGCAGATTTTATTTCAATGCAAAGAGAAAGTTTTCTAAAGGTAAGAGCTGTTCCAAAGTGGAATGTGCTGTCTCTGTGAAAAGTGAATTTCCTATCACTAGAGGTCTTCAAGGAAAAGGATATATGACCCCTTGTAGGGGCTGTTATAAATGGGATTCATGCTTTGGACTTGGATTGGATGATAAGAGCTCTATGATTCATTCCAATCCTGCAGGTCTCTGATGCTGGTCTTAATACAGGCTTTTTAAAATTTCTAAACCCAGTGTTAAAATTGGGCCTGTCCCATACTCACCACCAGTTAAAATGATTCTAATCGATCAGTTCTTTCAAAGGAAACTGTGCAGTATTTCATGAGGTTAGAATTATGACCTCTATTTCTTGTTAAAATGCTAAGAATTTCCCCCAAAACTTGTACTTCTGGCCATAACTATTATAGTTATCTCAGTTAATGTTCACTCCAAGTCATTGGGTTGTAATGGAGCTCAGAGTTTGTGGCATAAAATCACGGCTTTATATCCTGATGGGCGGAACAGGTCCAACTGTGAAAGAATCCTACGTCTGCATAATCTTGGCACTCAGAGCAGCATCTTTTTGGCAAGCAATAGCATAAAGCTTTGCCCCTTGGGTATCCCCAATGTCATGTGAAAGAAGGAAATGAGCTTTGCTGTACCTGTTGTTTGATGTAATGGTTGTTAAGGATGGATCCACGGAGAGAAATTTCACATAGCTCAGAGACATTCAACATCTGCCATAAGCCTTGACCCTATTCTACAACACTGTCTATAAGCTATGGGGGACATGCTGTTGATGTCTGCCTGAATTCAAGAATCATCACAGCTGTCACTGGGGTTTATTCCATCATCCCACTGGCTGATATGCTTATCATAAAGCTGCAAACCTTATATTGCCTCCTGTACAGATCTTGACTGTTCCCATTACACTAGACAGGTTTGGAAAATAAACACTTGAAGTGGTTGCAGCTTCCTGCCTTTTAGAATGGTCTCGAATTGACATCAAATCAAATATCTCCTTTGCCTCTTCCATCCATCTTTTTTGTCCACTACAACTCAAACCCTCATCAATAAACAATACCTTGAGTGTCAGATCACAGAACTCTATAGTCATGTCACTAACGGTTGAAGATTGAGGGTGGTATTTTATGTAGTGCAGAAGTAAATCATGAAATGATCCTGGTCCAGAGCCTAGAAGGAAAATAGGTCAGATCTAGAAAAAAAAGCATTCTTAGAAAGTAAGTTAAAAATAAAAATAGACATGATGCCATCCAGAATAAGTACTATGCTGATCATTGGATCTAGATGATAGTATATTCAGCAAAAGAAGAGCTAGATAAAATCTTGGTGACTGTGAGAATATTCCTTGTGTTTATATCGCCAGTTCTACCTCTACAATTTATATCCCTTTCCCTTCATATACTCACCAACCTAGTTCAGACCTATCACACCTTGCCTGAGTTCAATAAATCAGTATCAATTAATAAAGATTTTTAAGCATGTACTAGGTGCCAGATACTGTGCTGATGTAATATCCATCTAAATGGTCTCCCCTTTCCAGTTCGTTCTACATTCAACTGTTGGACTGATATACGTAAAGCAAAGTTCTGACCATATCGCTGCCCAACCTCCAATTACTTCTGGGATCAAATACAATCTGTTTGACATTTAAAGTCCTTTGTAACCTTGCTCCAATGATATTTCCTGCTTTATTAGGTATTATTTACCTTCATGAATTCTTTGGTTCCCCTAAACTTGTTTTCTTGTTCTGCCCACAAAATACTCCCTCTTCCTTCTTTGTCCCTTAGTACTGGCTGTCCTCCTATGCCTGTTTTCCTTCACTTTTTACATACCTTTCTTGATCCCCTCCCTGCACTTTTATTACCTTTATCACACCCTCTCACTAAAAATTACCTCGTATTCATGTTTAATGTACTTATTTTATACATATGTACCCTACAGTGCTGAGTCTGGTGTCAGGAAAACTTGAGTTCAATTCTAATCTCGGACATTTACTAGCTTTATGACCACAGACATGTCACTTAATCTCGGTCTGTCTCAATTTCCTCAAGTGTAAAATAGTAAAAACAATACCAGCTACCTCCCAGGGTTTTGGTGAGGATCAAATTATTTAGTATTTGTAAGGAACTTAGCCCAATGCCTGGGCATGTAATGATATATGTATATATACATATATATGTGATGATATTCATAATATATGAACTTCTTTCTTTCCTTCCTTCTTAAATTCTTTTAAATATTTATATCATTTCCTCTGATAGAATATAATCTCTTTGAAGGCAGGGACTATTTCATTTATGCCTTTATATTCCCAGTGCCTAGTATAGAACTTGGTATATAATAGTCACTTAATAAAAAATCGTTGAGAGGCCCTCTAACCAAAATAGATTAATTTCTTTGTACCTTGTATATTCATTGGTAGATCTATCCTTTACGACCTTTGGAACATCCTAAGTCATTTATGGAAATATTTATGAACCGTTGTCTCAAGTAGGAGGAACAAAACATTACCCCCTGAAATCCTAGGGATTAACACTGTCCCCTCGACAACTACTTTCAGGGAATGGCTCTTAAGGTAGATGTGTATGAACCTGTGAATTGTGTAGTTCAGGCTGCATTTTCCCTGTTCGTAGATAAGTAATTGTGCAGGACAGAAGTCAAAACCTTGCTAAAGTCAAGATAGATTGCATGTGTTGCTTCTTCTTCATCAAGCGGATTTCACTGTCACAAAGGAATATTGGATGGGTCTGACATGGATATACCAGTCTGGTAATTACCTTGGATCGGATTTTTCAGTAGGTTTAGAAATTGATTTTGTCACGATTTTGCCACTATTTCCCCCGGTATAAAAGTTAACAATCCAACTTCCTTCCCAAGTGTTTGAGGGGCTGAGCTCTCCATTGTTTAGAGTCTTGCCCTAGGCAATTCTTTCACTCTTTAGAATCTTCATCTAAAGTAGTATAGGGTATTTTTAAAGAGCTAATGTTACAATTGATCAATCAATCAATATTTATTAAGTGCCTACTATGTGCCAGGCACCATGCTAAACAGCCCATTTTGTTCTTTATTACAACTGAGAGTAAAAGACATTGGTGGGCATTAAAGTGAATATTCTGAATTGTGAATAGATTTCATGGAAGCAAAGTTTCTTGCCTATTATGATGGATAATTAAGAAGTGATGGTACAGGTAACTCATCACAAAAGATGCTGTTGTGTTGCAAGGAAGAATTTCTTTGTTGGTCTAATTACAATGAATTCCTTATAATATAATTGGATTTAATAAGCACTTATTAAACCCAAACTATGCAAGGCACTATTGGTGCAATAAATAATAACATATAAGAGCTGTCTTCTTTTCATATGTAATAGTCACCGTGTATACACAAAAAGTCAGGCTTGTGTTTGTTTGTTTTGTTTCTAAAAGCTCTTAGCTTTTTGTTCTTAATCGCTCTTTTGTTCTACCATCAAAAAATGAGTTCAATCCGACAAATATTTATTAAGTTCCTGCAATGCATGTGTCATTCACTGGGCTAGGATCTGGGCATACAAAGACAAAAACAAAATGGATTCAGCTGAGCCTTGAAAAAAGTAAGAGATTCTCAGAATTATTTTAAAAAAAGAAGAAAAGAAAAGAAAAAAGAAACCAGTCACAACTGCACTCTTGTATTCTGAGATCTTTTCCAGGAGGCTCTGCATTCCTTTGGAACTTGATGCAGTCAACAGACTGTCACCTGCAAATAGTGATATCTGCAGTACCTCATGATTCACTGAGAATCCCTCTTCAACCTGGATTCTGTGCTGTATCTCATTCAGAGTGGTGAAAAACTTCAGTAAGCATGCATCTTCTTAATTTTTATGTTTTGCCTGAGGTGTATGATCCTAGGGTTATTAAACAACGATATGTATGTATATATATATATATATGTATATATATATATTTGGGTATGTGTATGTATACATACATACATATGTATGTATGTGGTTTCATGTAAGTGTAATGGGCATACATATATTGAGACACTAATATGTATACATATGTATAGACATACACACAAATACATATATACGTGTATATGTCTGTATGTGTACATATATGCACATATAAAATATTATACATATTATATATATTCTTCTTCCCTTGCTCCCAGACATATTTGCCCCTATCCTTACTCTCTCCCAAAACTTTTAAAGTTCTCAAATCATGAGCCAATAAAAAAGTACCAGAGACCTCACAAGCATTGAGGAGTGTGAAGGAAAAGAGAGGTAAACAGAGAAGTGTTCTGTTCATATTACTCTCATTTTTTTTTTCCTGGGGGCCAAATTTCCCTAACTGATGAGTAAGGACTAATTCACTTAACTCATCATCTAGATGGCATCAGATCATTCCTTCATATCCTATCCACCTGGGACCTTTGACCATTGGCCCTACTTCTGTAAACTCCCTCTGCTTCCCCTTACTGACCCCTTCACCAAATTTCTACCTTATGTTCTGGAAAGAATAATCAGTCAAAACTATTAGTCTCATGTAAAAGTTGTAACAGTTGACTGCTTTATACATCCATTTACCATTCCTAAGATCCTGAGCTCAAAACACTCGTTGGCTACCGCTTCCCTAAATGAGTAAATGTTACAGAACAGAATTTGATTTATTGTTTCATTGATTTTTCTAGACCTAAGAGAAAATGTTAATAATCAGGTTAAATTTAAATGTATTTCATGCATACTTTTTTTTCTTGGAGAGCTGGTTGTTAAGCATATGGCAGTTCATCACTATTTACACTCCATTAAAAATATGGGTTATAATAAAAGCTAGACAAGAAAAATGTTCTATTTGCCAAGGACATAGGTAACATCTAATGTGGCATAGTTTCTTGATGAATAATTGAAAAAATATGTATCAAAATCTTGTAAATATGATGTCAAATCATGTAAAAACAAGTGGTTGCAGTAAAAATAAGGCAAATATAATTTTTGAAGTTTTTTTTAAGTTGTAAAAGTTGCAAATTTTATTTTAGGTCAGTAAATATATTTATCTTCCTCTGTCACAGTTAATTTGCTCACCTCTATAGATTTAAGAGAAAGAAAGGGAAAGTATTTATTTCATGCCTACCATGTGCCAGTCATTGTTCTAAATGCTTTAGAAATATTATGTTATTTGATTCTCACAACAACCCTTCAGAGTAGGACTGTTATCATCCCAATTTTACAGTTGAGGAAATCGAGGCAAACAGTTTAAGTAACTTGCCTGGAGTCACACATCTCACAGGTGTATGAGGTCACTTTTGAACTATCTTCCTAACTCCACATGCGCTACTCGATGAATTACACCACCTTGTTCCCTCATTCTATCCTAGATTTAGAGATATTTCAGGAGTGATACTTTTCTAGATATAGTTTTAACCTCTGAGGTTCCTTTCAAATCTGATGTTCTATTATTTTGAGTTAAGTTTACATAAGCTTCAGCATATAATCAACAACTTTGTTTACAAGAAGCAGTTGATGCAAATACATCTTCAAGGGCATGTGTTACCAGAAAAGCATACTGGCTAATAAAAATAACAAGGGCACCCCAAATGCTGAAGCATTAGCTCTCAATCACACACATGTGAATACCCCAATTTCAGATGAACTAAAAGTAAGTCACAAGTGTTTTGGATCTATGAGCAATTTACTGAAAGATATAGCTGCAAATTATAGTAGTTTAGAATGTGTCAGGGACAGTAACTTACCTTGGTGATAGAAGAACATCACACCAATTATATCATAGATCTATGGAAACATTGAAGTATGTCATAATTTATTCCCTCTTTTGTATCTGCCCAGTGGTTGTATATGGTTTAAAAAAAACAAAATAAAACATTGATTTTGCCTTTATCATAGTGGTTATGACTCAAATTGTTACTAGTTTTGTCTCCAACTAGTGTTGCAATAATCATAGCTTTATAGAAGCTTTCTAAAGCACAAATTTCTAGACTATTATTTCTTATACTGTGTTTGTATTTGTCAGGGTTTAATTTAAGGAATTGGGAAAAGAAGTAAATCCTAATTCAGTCAAGATCAGGTCAAGTAAACAAATACTTATTAAGTCCCAACAGTATACCAGGAGCTATGCTGAGCACTAGGTATAGAAATTGAGGGGGGAGGCGCGTAGGGGAGACACCTGTTTTCACAGAGCTCATAGTCCAATGGGAAAGACAAAAAAAAATGTGCAAACAAGAGATAGATAATTTCTTGCATCCCTCTTTTTTAAAGTAACATTCTGTAGTCTCTCTCTTATCAAGCTTTTAACACTATTCATCTTGACTATTACAATAACCTTCTAATTGATCTCCTTAATTACAATATCTCCAATCCATCCTTCATGCACCTAATTTTGGAGCTTGAATTGATATTTCTAAGATAAAGTTCTTACCATGTCATTCCTTCACACAAAAATCATTAGTAGCCCCCTATTGCCTCTAGGTTAAAATATAAAAAGCTCATCCTGGTATTTAAGGTCCTTTCTCATCTGCTTCTCACTTACCCTTCCTCTATAATTTTAAAATGACTCCTCTTATGGCATCTTGTGTTCTAGTGAACTTGTTCCCCTGGTTATCTCTGTATCTTTGCTTCCTAGTATAGGAGAATTGCACAGAATAAGTGTTGGATTTAACTAGATATAAACAAGAGCTTCGCTAAAAGTCTGCTTGGCAAAATGCAGAATTTCATAAAAGGAAAACCCTTTTAAAGTCATCTTTGAATGGTATTTTGTTACTAAAATACCAAAATGACATTTTTATAGCTTGATCTTTATTATAAGGCAAGTTCTCTTACGTGGAGATGAAAGACAGATTTTTAAAACAGTTAGTCCTTTGTCGTAGATTTGTTTGGGAGCTTTCTGAAGGCTGTAACCTTGCCTGATCATTATTTGTCCTTCCTTTAGAAGAGGACCAATGACCTCATGGGGCAATGTCTTGACTTGCCTGTGAATTGGATTTAAATTGCACAAAGTCATCAGCCTTACTCTCTCTTCTAGAGTTACCAAAATCCAGTGCAAGACAAAATTCAGGACTACTGGTGATGGCCCTGGATTAAGTGGAGGACCCTGTCATCTTCAATGTCAGACCAAGCTCTAAGCACTCCACAGTGCCTGCTTCAGTTGCCTCACTGGTCCTTTGAACAAATTTTTCTCATCTTCCCATTCCACTGGGTTAAGTCTTCACATGCTTGGTATGGACATCCCTCTACCTCATCAATGGGTTACCCTCAACCTGTCTGCCCAAATGGTTTTACCAGGTATGGCTACTGTGCATGCTACAGCTTCTTAGAACCACAGATGAGAGTTGAGTGATAGACACCAAAGGTGGATGAGCAGTTCTTATAAGGACTCAGTAATCCCTCATTCTAGGGAGGCTAGTCCCCCTTGAACACCCCATGTATTCTTTGCCTGATCATTAGGGCATACTCTAGTTGCATTTTAAGAGTTATATAGAGGAAAAAAATCTCAGAATGGTGGTGCTCAAAAGGTTGCAACTGAGAATGTAACAAAAGAACTATTTTATAAAATCCATGTTGAATTTCAGAGAAAAGGATATTGAGTATAATTCATTGAAGATCAGAATTCAACTCAACCATTTTAAAACTCTGACCACTCCTAATTTATAAATGTAAAACTAATATGTATATAGTGAAAGGTAATATAACTTATTAAATGTAATTCATAAAAAGAACCTTATATCTATTAAATTATTCTTAAATTAATTTCATCCAATTAGTTGAAGTTTTTTTCTTCCTATGTAACATGGCTTGACTAGTCAGAGAAATTTTTCTGATTTTATTACTCTGCTAGCAGAATCCTTACAGCTTCAACAGCATTAGATGTGATCTCTAACACTCCACTTTTTGTAATCTAGTTAAGACTTCATTTATTTAAGTAGATGAAGAATGTTTTCTCTTTGATAAAATCTTACTATGTAGCTGAGTAATATAAGTAATATAATCCAGAATATGGGAGATCTTAAAAAGGAGATGGGCATGTCATGTAATGAGAGTAATGAACAGAATATAAACCTGAGTGTTGCACTTTGGACACAAAATTAAAGAAAAAATCACCTGGAAGGAGGTCTCCAGCACACTGGGAGGATACTTTGTGAAGCATTTCTAGAAGGACCTCTATAAGAATAGCACAAGATTAGGAAGTACGGATGGCTTATAGTCTGTACTGATCAAGACAATATCTTCAGTGAATAGATGAAACTTCTATCAAAACATTCACATAGTCTCCTTCTATGTTTTTTTTTAATTTAGCTCATTTTGTCTTCCAACCCATGAGTTCATTGATACAGAGAATACTTAGGGAGGAATGTAGCTGAGCAACTGTTCTGTAACATATTGTCAGGAAATAGTGGACCTTCTCTTTAACCTACTAGGCATACTCTTGATACATCATTCCAAGGTCTTCCTCTGTGTGCTGACTCGGGTGGTCCTCCAAGGCTACAATTTATTCAATGCTCATGTTCATCATGGAGAATCCATAGCTTCCTTCAAAACATAGTTCAGGTGTCCGTTCTCACACTAGGCTTCTCCTGACCATTCCATTTAATAATAATCATCATACTAAAATTAAAATTTATATAGCACTTACTATGTGCCAAACACCATGCTTTACAATTTAGTCATAACAGTAATAGCTAACATTTACATGGTGCTTGCTTTATGCCAGTTTCTTTACATTTATTATTTCATTTGATCCTTATGCCAACTCTGGTAGGTAGGTGTTCTTATTTTCTTGATTTGACAGATAAAGAAACTAAGGAAAGTAGAGCTTAAGTGATTTGCCCTGGGTCACATATCTAGTGTCTGAGACTGGCTGGATTAGAACTCAGGTCCTTCTGAAGTTAGGCACCTTGTCTACTTTACTTATCATGGGCTGAATCATCTACATTTTGGTAGGTAAACTCTTCAGGACAGTAGATTATGTTTGTTTGTTTTATCTCTGCATAACATATCATTAAAAGGCTCACAATCTAAGTGTCATCCTTGACTCCACATTATCTGTCTAGGCCTATTTCACCTTTGCAACATATCTAGAATACTCCTCTTTCCTCTGATGCAGCCCCCATCCTAATAACAAGTGGGCCCTCATCATTTCATACTTGGGCTATTGCAGTAGCATACTGTGAATCTACTCACCTCTAATCTCTGCCCATGCTAATGTTTCCTCAATTCATCTGCCAGAGAGATTTTCCTAAAGCACTAGTTTGACCATGGCACCCCTCTACTCAGTAAGCTCCAGTATCTCTTTATCACCTCCAGGATCAAATACAAAATCCTCTGTGGGCATTCAACACCCTTTACAACCTAATTCCCTCCTTCCTTTCAAGCTTTCTTCCATTTTTACACCTCTTCATGTCCTTTTTGATCCAATGACACTGACCTCCTTGCTCTTCCATAAATAATACATTCTCTTGGCTCTGAGCATTTTCACTGGCTATTTCCCATGCCTGGAATGCCATCCATCCTCTTGTCTTCCCTGTCTTCCTCCAAGTCCTGACTAAAATCCCATGTTCTACATGAAGTCTTTCACAATACATCTTAGTTATAATGCCTTCCTTTATTAAATTGTTTTCTTTTTCTAGTTTGCTTGTACATATTTGTTTGCTTATTGTATTTCCCCATTATATTATGAGCTCCTTCAAGCCAGAGACTGTTTTTTGCCTTGTTGTTTGTCCCTGTCACCAAGCATAGTGTCTGGCATATAGTAGGTATTAACAAATGTTTATTGACCGAATAGCTTTGGATTGAGAGGAGACAGGAATATATAGAGCTGGAAAGAAGGAAGACAGGCAAAGGGGAGGCCACTATGCTTCCCCATCAGAAGCTGGCAGCAATACTGAACCAGGGTACGGATGGTGTTTGGGAGCACCTAAGAGTCCCTAGATTCATTAGCATCATTGTCCATCATAAGTAAGTGGAGGTGGATACAAAGGAGAAGGAAGATAAGTTTTTCCTCTCAGCCGTGAACCTATTCAAGTGAAGGGAATCATCTTTATTCTCCCCTTTGCTCGCTCTCATCCTTTTGAAGTACATTTAACCCCAGAGTTGACTATTTGCTTTATGTTGTAAAGACATTTTTTTGTTAAGTTTGATTCAGTTCAATAAAAATGTCTTCTTTAATTTTGATCAGAGTATGCAAAAGGGGGGATGGGAAAGGAGATGTCTCTAAGTTAATTTTTCTGTCACAGATTTCATAAACTGGAACATTCCCATTATGCTTTGATGATATAGAAGCCACCTGAAGGCAAAATTGAATTAATATTTTAATTTTAGTAGCAGCCCAATACTTTTCCAAATCTTAAAATAGGGTATTATGCTTTCCTTTTCCTCTTAAGGATTAGGGGTTCATATCATGGAGTCTAGGGACTCTAAAAGGATCCACTGATATGTTCTAGAAGTCTGTCAATTTGAATGGGAAAAATACATCTTGATTTTCAAGAATCTAATTGAGCATTTATTTCAATTATGGATATAGGTCACAAACTATAATTTTGATAAGTGGTTTATAAATTTCACCAGATTACTAAATGGGTACATGGCATAATAAAAATGAGGAATCTCTCCCTGGATGAAATTTGTTTTAGTTGTGATTGTGGCTCAGGGTCTTAATTTAAATTTTTCTACCCTTGCTCTTAAGACAAAGAGATGAAAGGAGGGAGGCCTAGGGAATGGGACTGTGGCTAGGCGGGAGAAACAAATGGCAAGTCTACAAGAGGTTAGAGATGGTATGGTTTGGGAGGATTTCAACTCTTTCTTTCTGGAATACTCACCCTGATGCCTGCATAGTGACACATAGGAGTTACATTTGTAACCCTAGCACCAAGGCTTGTTGAACTATTGTTGAATGCAATCAAATTATGCTCCAAGTGATTGGAGAGTAACTGACTATATCATGGCAGATGAAGAAAATGACTATTGTTTAGTTATAAGAAATGATAAATATGAAGATTAAATTAAAGCATGAGAGGACATTAAGTGAAGAAAACAGAACAACAAAATTATATATATGATGCCAAGAAGAGAAACATAAGCAATTGGATACACAAAAAATAACCTCAAAACTCAAATAATTCAGATGAGGACAGAGAAACACAGAGTTGCTCTGTTCATACCTTATGAAAGTATATTATTTGAAATACAATTTATGTAAATAACCATTTTTTATACATATTTGT
Organism: Bettongia penicillata ogilbyi; assembly: GCA_023548195.1. Taxonomy (NCBI): domain Eukaryota; kingdom Metazoa; phylum Chordata; class Mammalia; order Diprotodontia; family Potoroidae; genus Bettongia; species Bettongia penicillata. The sequence continues at coordinate 31,221,350 of JAJHZJ010000314.1, read as the reverse complement.
ATATATATGCAATCATTTAAAATGTTTTTCTTTTTTATTGAGATTTTAATTTTATTTTAAATTAAAATATTTTTATTTTAGATTTAATATTCATTAGTAACAGAAACATTCTAGTATTCTAAAAGAAGAATAAGAGAAAGGGTTAATAAGCTATGGATATTTCATTATTTGTTTTCTTTTTTGCTTTTTATATATTTTAAAGATTCTTTTCTCAAACATATTTTATCATTACCAATAACCCCACCCCCAAATTGAAGACCTTGATATACAAATATGTATGGTTAATAAAACAGATCAAGATATTGGTCATGTGTGAAATTGTATATCACATAATATACCTCTACTTCACTATCATCTCTCTTCTAAGAAGTGCATAGAATGCTTCATCAGTCTTAGAAAAATCCAACTAGTCTTTGACAAGAGTTTTTCAGACTTTCAAAGTTGTTTTCCTTTACATCAATGTGTTTGGCACATAATGTTTCCTAGCTTCTGCTCATTTTAACCAGCATCAGTTCTACAAGCCCTCCTACATTTTCCTGATTTCATCATGATCATCATTTTTATGGCAAAGTAGTATTATGTTACATCCATATACCACAATTTGTATAGTAATTTCCCAGGGGATGAGCACTCTTTCTTGTTTCTAGTTGTTTGTAACAATAAAAAGTTTTGTTCAAAATATTCTTGTCTATGTGGGTTCTTTCCATTCTTAATATTCTGTGGCCATATGCAAAACAGTGATATCCACTGGGTCAAAAGATGTTTAAAATTTAGTGAAATATAGTCTCACATTATTTTCCATAATGGATGCTAATTTATAGTTCATCAAAGTTCTTACCCTCCTATCACCTCCAGCAATGACTATATTTGTCTTTTTTCTTATTTGTCAATCTGTTGCATTTGTCCATGGGAGTTAAGATAAATATTAATCTAAATAGACATAAGTATTATTTTGCATTAATGGTGGAAGGCAGTTAAAAATAAACTAGCAGGATTTGAAATACATAAATCAAATTGGTATTAAAACAGTAAAAACATTTTAATCTAAGTCTTCCCTCTCGATCTCTTATTCAAAACCGATCCTTTTGAAGAGGTGCTCAAAACACATCCAAAAATATTAAACACTTAGTAAGAACTTATGGTAAATGTTAAGCTTATAAAGACTATTCAGAGAACAATTGCTTCCTTGTTCTTTACTTTATACGATCCACATCCGTTCCAGGAAGAAACAACATAGAGAATGAAGGATAATATTTTGCCATTAGACTGACTAATGACTTTATATCATCATCAGATTAAAGAGAATTAAATGTTAATAATTCTAGTTTTCCCAGAATATGGAATTATAAGTATTTCTTTCCCCTTAAATTCACATTAGATTATTATGACCCTATCTAAGCCCTTACTTCCTCCTTGAAATATTTCAATGATCTACTCTTATGTCTCCCTCCAGTTTATCTCCCTTCAATATACTCTATTTGTTACACACACACATACACACACATATGCACACACACACATACACATTAACCTTCTTAATGTACTTTTTTCCCATCACTCCTTTGGCTGAAATGTTTTAAGGGCTTCTTGTTATCTATAAAACAATGTCCAAACTTCCTATCCTAGAGTTCAAAATTTTTATATATAGTTTCCTTTGTATATTTTCTCATTCTAATTTGCCACTACTCCTCCATATATAAGCTATTCTCCAGTCAAACTGATCTATTAAAAAATTCCTCAATCTAGCTCAAACTTCTTTATTTATTATACTCCTTTGGCCTAGAATACCCCTTATCTTATTTAAATCTGTCAAAATCCTCCCAGTTCATCAAGGTCAAGCTCAAATACCATACTATCTTCTCTGTGTTCTATGAAACTTTCCCTGATCACTTCTCTCTCTCTCTCTCTCCTCTCTCTCTCTCTCTCTCTCTCTCTCTCTCTCTCTCTCTCTCTCTCTCTCTCTCTCTCTCTCTCTCTCTCTCTCCCCTCTCTCCCCTATAGTAGTCTGGATCATGTTTATGACATTGATCATATATTTACTTGGTTTTGTCACAAGTAAAACATTTACATGCATGTGTTGTTACCATGTTTAAATGCTTAGCTTTCTGAGGGAAGGCACCATGTTTAATATATCTTTGAAATGAAGCCAGGGAATTTACTTTAAGTCACAGAAGATATTAGTCACAAAACCTAGACAAGAAATAAGCATTTTCCATGAAAACATATCTGCTTTTCCTAGTAGGTCCTCAGCAAATATCCGCTGAACAAATAAATGAATGATTCATGGTTTCCTCAAACTTTCATTGAGAATCTCAAATTATTTGGACATAAGGTTCAGACAATACATCTAACCCTACACCCTAAATAGCTAATAACATGATTATCCTATGCAATATCAATCCCTTCCATCCCAAGGAAGTCATGACATATCTTCTGCTTGAACATCTCTAGTCAGAAGGAAAGCTCTACCTCATCACAGCAATCTTTTCTATTTCTAGGCAGACTGAATTATTCTTCCCTATATTATGTGATAGGTACTATTTCTCTTCTCTTTTTTATCTTCTACTGAAGCATAAAGTTAGATCCCAAGAATCTGGTAATTCAGCTAAGTATTTAAAGAAAGAATCTAAGAACAATTCTCCTTGTAGAAAACAAGTCAACTGATGACTCAAATGGCCTAGGATCTGGTCCCAGTTTTGACTAGCCATTTACAAAGAGATTTGTACCCTAAAAAGACATCCTAGAAGGATGCTTTCCTCCTATGGACACATGAAAGAAAAGATGTTTTCTTTGAATAATTATAAGAAATCATGATCAGAAGTCAGAGAAAATTATTTTAAATAATGGCAAGCATGAAAAAGCTAACTACCAGGTAAGGGGCAGGATTCCTTGCTGGATCAGACTTTACAATAATAGAATCATAGATTTAGAGTTTCCTAGAGCTCTTACTCACATGCTGAAATGTGAAAGAGTGATAAGAGTAAGATCAGGATAACCAGTAAGAAATTTTCCCATGCATATTATGTGTGACTTTATTCTCATTGCCAATGGGACTTATACATAATCATGCTAGCAAAATTTTGGTAGAGGAATGCTTTACTTCCTTTTATAATATTACCAAATCAAATACTCTGGATCTTGGCTGGTTCCATATGAAAGCTTACCATCTTGTCACTAGCATTCAGTTAGTTCAGAAAGTCAGTCCAGGCAGATTGACTAAGCACTTACTATGTACCAAGAAGTGTACACATTTCTGGGGTTCCAAAAAAAAGGCAAAGAAATCTCAGCTCTCACGATGTTCATAATCTAATGGGAAGACAACAGGAAAACAATTAGGTATATACAGGTAACATACAGGATAAACTGGAGACAAGAATCACTAAGAAGGATTAGGAAAAGATTCTCATAAAAGATGGGATTTTAGCTTGGACTTAAAAAAAGTCAGGAAAGTCAGAATAAAGGAGAGTGGTGACTGGATTACAGAGGTAAGATGTAAGGAGACTGCAAAGGTAGGAAGGTTCCAGTTTGTGAATGACTTCCAATCAGATGTTATATTTAATTCTAGACAATTGCAAATTCTTGGAGTTTATTGAATAGGGGATGACATGGTCAGATCTACATTTTAGGAAGGTCACTTTAACAGCTGAATAGAGGATGGACTACACTGTGGAGAAATTTGAGTCAGAGAAACTAACCAGCAGGCCATTTTAACAGACCAGGAGTAAGGTGAAGAAATTTAAGAAAACAGTATGAGGAAAAGAAATAGTGGCTTTAGTTACAGAACATCTTCCCAAAGCGTTTAGCCACAAAAAGGAGAAGAGATAGTGGATGATAGCTAGTCAGAATGGGCAGACCAAGTGGGGATTTTTTTATTATTATGGAGGAAATGTAGGCATGATTGTAGGCAGTAGGAAAAAAACATTAGACAAATAGAGACTGAAGTGAGAGAAGGAAATTCCAGAAGGGTCATGGAATAGAATAGGATCATTTGATCAGCACTATGGCCAGGGATCTGGGAGAAGTCATGGACCTACTCAGATGTAATCTACCTTCTAGGTGTCATAAGTGCATTATACTTTCTGAAAGTATACAGAATATGTATAGTCCTTCTTCAACATAATAGTCCTTCAAATATTTATGGAAAAATGATTATGCTCCAACCCTACCTCCCTAAATATAATATTCCCTCTTCATCCCCAGTTCCTCGGATTCTTTCAAGTATAATAAAGCTTCTAGGTTATTTACTAATTATCCTGATCAGTCTCCTCTGTATAATTCCATTTTCCCAGAAATGAATTTTAAAATTCATTTTAAGCAAGAATGGAATGTAATATTTCACATATGTATTATTATACCTCCCCAAGATATGATGGGCCTTTTTTTTGTTCTGAACATGATTTATTTATTAGTGACATCTAAGATTATATCAAATACATTGAAAATATTGATATGTTTTATTTTACATTGCAACATGGTATAGTGAATAGAGAATGGGCCCTAGGGTCAGAAAGACCGTGCCACTGAAAATTCTGTTTTGAAGCCCTGTGTAAATCATTTAACCTCTCAGTGCTCCCAGACAACTTTCTAAGAGTATAAGTTGTTGGGGCAGGTGGTAGTTTGGATTGAAGAGGGTGTTTCTTTATTGGAAGTTCCCTATACAATGCAATCATAGGTACAATCTAAGTTGTTGCATTAAAACTTTATATGTTATATAATACATTATAGTATATCAGTATAATATTCTACTATATAATATAATGTTACTATATAATATTTGTAATGTGTTACCTACATATACATGTCTATACATGTATGTACTCCCACGAAATATCACATGTAAATGTATTTTGAAACAGTTTAAGAACTATACAAATAGAAGTTACAATACTTATAACTAGCATTTGCATAGCACTTTAAGATATGCAAAGCACTTCTACATGTTAACTTATTTAATCCTTCCAAAAACCATTTTACAGATGAGGAAAATGAGACAGAATCTAAGTGATTTGCTCAGAGTCCCATAGCTAGTGAGATAGGATTTGAAATCAGGTCTTTCTAACTTCAAGTCATCCACTCTATCTGCTGCACCATCTGTGTGTGTTCGTCCTTCATTGTCAAAGAAGACTATGCCATCAGAGAAATGATAACATGACTTGCACTTGACTTTGTTTTGAGTGAGGGAGGTTCTGTGCAGGTCACCAGCCTTACTTCTCCTCCAGAGCCATACGAATCCAGTGACCAGATATTCATCAGGATGACTGCAGATGACCCAGGATGAGGCAACTGGGGTTAAGTGACTTGCCCAAGGTCACACAGCTAGTGAGTGTCAAGTGTCTGAGGTGAGATTGGAACTCAGGTCCTCCTGACTCCTGCACTGGTGCTCTATCCCACTGCACTACCTCGCTGTTTCCTGAAGGAATGAAGTTATCATTATACATTGGTAGTTATTTCAGTAATAAAAGCACAGTACTAGAAGAGAAAGAATTTAAGATCTTTTCGCAGTTTTGCCACAACATAGCTTTGTGACCTTGAACAATTCACTTTGCCCCCAGAGGCTTCAGTTTTCTTATCTGTGAAATGAGGTAGTTGGATCTGACAAGTTCCGAAGTCTTTTCCCGATGCTAAGTTGCTCATTTTAATCCTCATTTTACAAATACAGGTTACTCGGATAGGTTTGGTGTCTGAGTTTGCTTCTTGCCCCCACTCTCTTCCTAACTTTATGTGAATGAATATATGGGTAAATAAAAAAACTATAGAGAATCCTGCTTAAGTGTTACCCAGACCAAATTTTTTTTTTTTAGTATTCTTTACTATACTTCTAAATATTTAATAGATTATTAGTAGATGCAAACATAGGAGACACTATTTCACATTTGCATGTTAATGAAAATCTATGAATTATACATTATTTGCTCTGTAGAGGAATAGAAACAGTATTCATTTTTTATGGCCATAAAAACTTAGATTGCCTCCTGAAACACGAATCAAATCCCCTTCTGAAATAGGGCCAGGGAGAAAGATCTGCAGACTCTCTGAAACAATTGCCGGGTAAATTAGATAGATTTGTTTGTGCTGCTTTGCAACACGCGAGTGTGAAAGTTCATTTTAAGCAAAATAGTTTTAATAATGTCATTACTAATGTATATTTGGTCATCACTAAAAAATGGAGTTTTAATATGAATGCTTCATTTTAATAAACGGCAGAGGAAGCAGGTTGCCCTGAGTCAGCAGGAAGTGGTTATACACCAGAGAACAGACTGATTGTGTTAGATTCATCCAGAACACTGAACAGCACACAGACAGTCCAAGAAAAAACAACTGGCTTTATTCAAATGATTAGACTTACTGCTGCTGGGTAGTGAGATTCACACATTCGCCTATTATTTCTTGACCTTGTGCCAAAAACTCCCACTTACAGTAATAATTAGAATTAGTGTTTCCAGTGCATGCCTCCATCTTCCTAACAAACACTGAAGAAATGTGGCTTTTTTCAAAATATGCTGTTAATTAAACTTTTCTTTATGTGCTTGATTAATACAGTTCAATTTTCCTAACTCTCTACCAATATGCCCATCTATATCCACCTTATGTTGCTAAATTAATTTGAATATCATGAGTAGGACTGTCAATCCAAAAGCTTAAGTAATAAAAAAAATCCAATATTTTCCTCTGCCTCTCATTAACACTGAAGAATCTTTTTTTTTTTTGACAGGATTTCAGATATAGGGCTTTCTTTGACTGCTGTCATTCTGAAATTGGAGCATTTGTGGTGTAGTAAAGGAGAAAACCATAAATACTTCAAAGGTTGAGTCACAAATGCTTTAGAATTAACATATAGTACAAATTGTGGTGCCAGCTATTTTAATGAGAAACACAGTTTCCTGGATGGGTCCAGAAGGGGCTATAAAATCTTCATGGATAGGAGTGGAGTGCTTGCCTATATTGTCTGTCTGACATACCACCCCATCCCCCTCTGTGCACTCAACCAATAGGGCTATGATGGGGCTGTGCCAAGGGAGAGGTGTGCCACGTTTATGTATTTAGTGATTCCTTTAGCGCTACAATTATTACTATGCAAGAAAACCAACTATATACATCTGTGAAGCTTACCTAGAAATGGCGGAGTCCAATGGGAAATCACACTAGAATCACAAGGTGTGGAAAAACAAATGGGATATAAAAAAAAAAAACAGAACTTAACCAAAGTTTCAGAGAATAAATGTGATTGCTGAATTATGTATGATATTACTATCTCACAGGAAGGGTACATCAGTTAACATTATAGTTCTGTTTGATGGTCTCCATAACAAAAATCACTGTTAAAGACAAACCATAGTCAAGGCAGTTGTGATTGGGAAACTAAAATGATAACAGCTGGCATTTATAGAAACACTTTATGATGATAAAGTGCTTTAAAGATATCTCATTCAATCTTCATATCAACCTTGTGATGTGTGTAGCATAAGTATACTCATTTTACTACTTATTTATCTATTATATTTATATATCTATTATAAGCATACTCATTTATACTCAATTTACAGAAAAGGAAACTGAGCTTTAAAGAGGTTAAGTATTTACCAGAAATCACACTGCTTATAGCTGTCAGAACTAGAATTTAAATTCAAGGTTTGTGAATCCAGATCTAAGTCCCTTTCACGTTTCTTCTCTATATGTGGAAAACTTTACTCTTACTCTTTCTGCCTGTCTTTTCCTAACCTAATTTGTAAGAACTCTTTCCTATCATAGTAGACTCAGCAAACTACCTTCATGCCAATCCCTTCTTGACCAGGGCTCTGCATTATTCCAACTGGTCACCAAGTTAGGAAATTTAATTCCCTAATTCTGTAACTTTTCTAGCTCCTTGACACCCATCAAAGCTTACCTAGTCAAGGCCACATTTCCTTGAAAAGTTGTATCTGAGGAGTGGCTGCTCTCTGATCTGATCAACCAATGTTGCTAACATGTCTATGTGATCCCTCCCAGGTTTACTGAAGCCGTGAGATATAAAATGCTGAACCTGGAATCAGGAATATTTGGATTCAGATCCTGTTTCTAAAACTTAGCTATGTGACATTGAACTAGTCACTCAAATTCCCTGAGCTTCATTTCCTCATCTGTAAAATCAAAATGATTATAGCACCAATTTCACAGTTGGGAGGGAACAAATAGATTGATAAATATAAAGTGTTTTTGCAAACCTTAAAGTATTACATAAATTTCAGCTATTATTATTGCAACTATGACCTTTTGAGACAGGAAGTCTACTGGTGGAATTTGATAGTGCATTAAGAGAGGCTTTGGGATGGGTGAGGCTTTGGGCACCTCACAAATCAAACTACATAAAATATATTTACTTCACCCAGTACTTCAACTCAGTTGTCCATGGGATTTGTGGTCAGATAGCTCTCAAGTAAGCCAATTTCAACATTTTATACAGCTCTATTTCCATTTTTAGTAGTATTATTTAGTGCTTTTGTTTGATATTGATTTCAATCATTAGGAAGTTAAAAAGTTGATGATTAATGAGGAATCTATTTTTCACTTGGTATATACAAGCCAATAGTGGACAATAGTGTTAATCATTTTAGTATCTCTCTTTCTCTCTATAAATATATGTGTAGACAAACAAAGTTACAGTATGATGAGAGCCTATGCAAATAGATGACTGCAATTTAGTCTTCTATATGACTTTAATAGGACTCAAATCTTCTAGATTATTCCAAGGGGTAAAAACAGAAAAATAGCGCAGCTTAAGTGATCAAAGCTTAAAAACAAGTAGAGATAGCCCTGAAAAGACTCCTGTATTATACTTAGTTTTAATGAGAGTTATTTCATTACCATTGAGGTGGCCTTTTAGAATAATCAACCAACCCCCACAAGAAGGGGGGGAAAGTCCCTGACAGCTCAAAATCTGTATCTCAGCCATTTTAGTAATTAACCACAGAATTTCCAGATGATAAGGCAGGAAGCAAGTGATGTCGTGAAAAAATTGCCCTCTGGAGAGAAGGGGGAAAAACAATTGTGAGCTTGATAGAATAACCTTCCACCGGCATGCACCGCTTTCTTCCCCTACTAGTTCGAGGAATTCCAAGCACCCTTCTGTAAATCATCATCTTCAATCTATTTATTATCTTCCAGGCCAGTGCACAACACTATCTGTTACACATGGGTACCAGCAATATTACAAGGTGAGCTCCAGGGATAAGAGACGGCTGGCACTGTACACATCTTCTCTATGACTCACATCATACAGAAAGGGAGGTTTTGTTCAGGCTGTACCTACTGTTGTCAGTAATTAACGTGAAGATATTAGGTTTCAGATCCAGTTTCCTCATCCTTCCCCCAAGCAACATGATTCTAACCATCCAGTCTCACATATTTTTCCTCAAAGGCCTAGGGGTCTATCTTGAAACACAGTGGATCTGAGAAAATATCATTTTCCTTCCATTGGCTTCAAAGAAGCAGTTCAACAGGGTTTTATAATCAACGACATAAATACCATGAACAAAACTGAGGTTATTTCTACCCTATTGCTGGCAAAAGATGAGTGCTGGTTTTGTGTCACCTACAAACCTACTAAAAGAGAATGGGACCTTCTGGCTAACTTATGGCACCAGAAATTCAAGGAACAGTTATTAAGTTCCAATCAAACACAAGGAACTATAAAGGTAGGCAAATGGTGGGAGACCAAGGGGTGATAAAGTGATGAAAATTGAACATTGCTTGCCTCTGAGGAGTTTACATTCCCTGGAATGGTATGCCTCAATCAATCAGAAAGCATCTAGTAGGTACCTGCTTGTTCCAGGCATTATGTTGGACACTGGTAAGGCAAAGATGGAAGTGAAACATTCCCTGGTCACAGGGAACTTATATTCTATTGGGGGAAATAGCAAGATTGGAGGTGACTTTTTTGCAGGGAGGAAGGTACTAAGATCTAGGGGACCAGGAAAAGTTTAATGAAGACAGTTGCTCTTCAGTTGAGTCTTAAGGAAACAAGACGAGATACAGTGAGCAAAAAAAGCATGGAGATGGGAAATGGAATGCAATGTATGAGGGACAGTGAAGGCACATTTGCATGTATTGATAAACATAAAACAAGGTGATGTGGGTCTGGGTAGAACATTAGCCAATCAGAATATGCCTTTTCATTCGTAGCTAGGGAATTCAAGACAAAATATGAAGGAAAAAAGAACTCTTCATAATGAAACCACATTCTTAGCTGCATAAAATCCTCTCATTTGGAATGTTGGATCCATTTCACTGGTCTCCTCTCCAATCCCACTTCCACTCTGTCGGCAAAACAATGTTACTCTACCACATGGTTAACCCTGTTACTTTCTTCTTAATAACCTTTGGAGACTCTTGATCTTCTTTTGGACAAAATGAGCACTCCTTAGTCTCACCACAATATCCCTCCAATATACCCTTCCAGTATTGTCACATATTGCTATGTATTGTGCCTCTATGTTACAGACATACAAAATTTCTAACTTGTTTTCCAAACTTTACATGTGCTTTCCTGCTTCTATCCACAAATACAGGACCTGTCACACGCCTCAGTTGCTAATCTCTGCCTTCCAAAATAATTATACTTCCTTCAAGGATCATCTTATTATGTCCCACCGTGCCAGCTCAAAATATCCTTTCTTTCCTCAACTTCTCCTGGAGTACTTTTATTTTTCATTACTCACAATTGAGCTTTATTATATTTATTCTATAGATACAAATAAATATATTGCTTATTATTATATGTTATTCTTCTCTTCCCAGCAGTACAATATTAACTTCTTGAGGGCAAGAACTGTGTCACCTTTATTTTTTTGTATTTCTAATGCCAATCATAGTACCATGCACATTGTAAAGACATAAATATTCTCAAAAAGGAGCTGGAATTTTGTTTTCTGCTGGAACTAATATTAATCACTTGTACTTATGTAAAGAGGCAGCACTTCTGTTTCAGGCAGGGTGGAGGTAAACAAAAGGATAATAGAATTTTATTGCTAGAAGAGGGGTATGCTGGAGCCAGCTCTAACCAACCAGTTCCCAAGAGCCAATTTTTATATTTCCAATGCGAGCATTTACACCTTGGAAATCAGCAAATGTTATAAATCAAGGTTCAATTTATTGTTTTGTTGATTGTCTAGCAAAGTTATGGAGAAAATGTTAATCATGCAGATTAAACTATTGTGTGTTGTGCTTACAATTTTTTTTAAGCTGGTTGATAAACATTTACCAGCCTACCTCTGGTAGGAGATAAGTATAAGGAAAGAAATATGGCCTAGATGCTTAATTCAATCTTTATGTTACTGTGTGCACTTCTTTTTTTTGGCAATCAGAGTATCATGGAAGCAAAGCAAATATTCTTATTTTAACTTTCTATGGGAATTTTTTAGGAGGAGGGCATGATCCTTGAAATAGATTTCACTGGCACAGGTTTACAGTCAATATTTAAATGGTAATTCCTTGGAATTATCTAAACCTAAGTCTGATACTTGTCTGGAACTATGAATTTTGAATTAGAACCAAAGAAAGAGGCAGTTAAAAAGAATGAATGTTTTGCTATTAGCCAAATACCTGGAGGAGGTATATAGACAGAAATAAAAGACAGAAATAAAGGGGTCTTATACACCAACATATCCATAGCAGAACTTTTTGGGGTGTCAAAGAACTGGCAACAAAGTAGATGCCCATTGTTTGGGAAATGGTTTAGCAAACGATGGTTCGTAGATGTAATAAAATGATATTGAATCATATTAAAGGATAAATATAAAGAATTTAGTGAAGCATAAGAAGACATAAACTGATGCAGAATGAAGTAAGCAGAAACACGAAAACAATAGATTTGGTGACTACAATCACATAGATGGGAAAAAATGATCTTTTTTTTTTTTACCCTCTGTGCAGACATAGCAGACTAGGAGGGGGAATATTGCATATTTTCTCAGATATGGTTGGTGGGTTTGTTGGTTTTGTTTAGGTATTTTCCTCTTTCTTTTTTTATTGTTTGTTACACAAGATAGCTCACTGGGTATAGGAGAGAGAAAGGATCAATTCAGATATGTAAATAATGTAAAAAAGGGAAGACCGATACATTTTTAATATAATTTATTTGTTTTTAGTATTTAACTTTTACTTCCATGAGATTTTAAATTTAAAATTTTCTCCCTCTCCCTCTCTTCTCTGCTCTCCAAGATGGCATGCAATCTGATATAGGCTTTAATTGTACGATCATATTAAACATATTTTCACATTAGTCATGATGTAAAGAAGAATTAGAACTAGTGAGAGGAACCACAAGAAAGAGGAAACAACACAAAACACAAAAGGAGAGCATAGAGTTGCTTCCGTCTGCATTCAGACTCCAAAGTTCTTTCTCTGGATATGGATGGCATTTCCCATCACGAATCTTTTGGAGTTGTCTTAGATCCTTACGTTATTGAGAAGAGCTAAGTCTATCAAAGTCAGTCATCGAACAGTGTGGCTGCTACTGTGTACAGTGTTCTCCTGGTTCTGCTTAATTCACTCAACAACAGTTCATATTAAGTCTTTTCAGGTTTTTCTGAAGTCTACCTGCTCATCATTTCTTATGGCACAACAGTATTCCCTTCCATCCATATACCACAGCTTATTCAGCCATTCCCCAAGAGATGAATATGCCCCCAATTTCCAATTCTTTACCACCATAAAAAGAGCTGCTATAAATACTTTTGTACACGTAGGTCTTTTTCCCATTTGTATTATCTCTTCAGGATACAGACCTAGAAGTGGTACTGCTGGGTCAAAGGGTATGTGCATAGCCCATTGGGCATAGTTCCAAATTGCTCTTCAAAATGATTAGATCAATTCACAGCTCCACCAACAATGCATTAGTGTTCCAATTTTCCCACATCTTCTCCAGCATTTATAGTTTTCCATTTTTGTCATGTTAGTCAATCTGATAAGTGTGAGGTGGTACTTCATAGTTGTTTTCATTTGCATTTCTCTAATAAATAATGATTTAAAGCATTATTTCAGATGACTGTAGATAGCTTTCATTTCTTCCTCTGAAAATTATCTGTTCATATCCTTTAACCATCTATAAATTGGGGAATGGCTTGTTTTCTTATAAAATCAACTCAGTTCTCTATATGTTTTAGAAATGAGGCCTTCCTTTATCAAATCAATATATTTTTTTTTAATTTTATTTATTTATTTATTTATTTAATTTTTTACATTCATTTTCACAAATTTTTGGGTTCCAAATTTTCTCCCCTTTTATCCCCTCCCCCCATCCCAATACCCCAAGCAATCTAATTTTCCCTATCTCCAATCTGTCCTCTCTTCTGTCATCCCTCCCTTCTCTTGTCTCCATCTTCTCTTTTCTCCTGTAGGGCCAGATGACTTTCTATTCCTCCTTAACTGTATGTCTTCTTTCCTAGTTGCAACAACAATACTAAACAGTTGTTCCTAAAATTTTGAGTTCCAAATTCTCCCCATCCCTCCCTCCCCACCCATTCCCTTTGGGACGGCAGGCAATTCACTATAGGCCATATCTGTGTAGTTTTGCAAATGACCTCCCTGATAGTCGTGTTGTGTAAGACTAACTGGATTACCATCCCTCCTAACCTGCCCCTTCATTGTTTCTCTTCTGTCTTTTGATCCTGTCCCTCCCCAAGTGTTGACTTCAAATTGCTCCCTCCTCCCTTTGCCCTCCCTTCCATCATCCCCCCCTTGCAATATCTCTTTCTCCCCCACTTTCTTATACTGTATAAGATAGGTTTTCATACCAAAATGAGTGTGCATTTCACTCCTTCCTTTAGTCAAATGTGATGAGGGTAAACTTCTTGTTTTTTTTTTTTTTCTCAGCTCTCCTCTTTTTCCCTCCACTAAGAAAAACTCCTACCTGCCTCTGAAATGACATATAGTTACCCCCTTCCCTTTCCCTCTCTTTCCTCCCCCTACATTTCTCTCTCAACATTTACCTTAGTTTCTTTTAAGGTATGGTCCCATCCTATTCAGTTCAATCTGTGCTCTCTATCTCTGTATGTGTGTGCATGTGTGTATGTGTGTGCATGCGTGTACATGTGTGTGTGTGGTCCCACCAACTACCCAGATACTGAAAAGTTTTAAGAGTCACAAATATTGTCTTTCCCTGTATGAATGTAAACAGTTCACTTCTGGTAAGTCCCTTAAGACTTCTCTTTGCTGTTTCCTTTTTCATGCTTCTTCTCATTCTTGTGTTTGAAAGTCAAATTTTCTTTTCAGCTCTGGTTTTTTCATTAAGAATGATTGAAAGTCCTCTGTTTCATTGAAAGACCATATTTTCCCTTGAAGTATTATACTCAGTTTAGCTGGGTAGGTGATTCTTGGTTTGAGTCCTAGTTCCTTTGCCTTCTGGAATATCCTATTCCACACCCTTCGATCCCTTAATGTAGAAGCTGCTAGATCTTGGGTTATCCTGATTGTATTTCCACAGTACTGGAATTGTTTCTTTCTAGCTGCTTGTAAGATTTTCTCCTTGAGCTGGGAGTTCTGGAATTTAGCCACAATGTTCCTAGGAGTTTCTCTTTTTGGATCTCTTTCAGGTGGTGATCGATGGATTCTTTCAATACTTATTTTGCCCTCTGGTTCTAGAATATCAGGGCAGTTTTCCTTGATAATTTCATGGAAGATGATGTCTAGGCTCTTTTTTTGATCATGAGTTTCAGGTAGTCCCATAATTTTTAAATTGTCTCTCCTGGATCTATTTTCCAGGTCAGTTGTTTTTCCCATGAGATATTTCACATTCTCTTCCATTTTTTCGTTCTTTTGGTTTTGTTTTGTGATTTCTTGGTTTCTCATAAAGTCATTAGACTCCATCTGTTCCATTCTAATTTTGAGAGAACTATTAAATTCAGTGAGCTTTTGAGCCTCTTTTTCCATTTGGCTCATTCTGCTTTTGAAAGCATTCTTCTCCTCAATGGCTTTTTGAACCTCCTTTGCCAATTGAGTGAGCCTATTTTTCAAGGTGTTAATTTCCTCAGCATTTTTTTGGGTCTCCTTTTACCAAGATATTGACCCGTTTTTCATACTTTTCTTGCCTTTCTGACATTTCTCTTCCCAGTTTTTCCTCCACCTGTTTAACTTGCTTTTCAAAATCCTTTTTGAGCTCTTCCAGGGCCTGAGCCCACCCGCCACCCCCCTGGGCTGTCTGGGGTACTGAGGCCCCGCCCTCCACGTCTTTCCCTGATGGCAAGGATACGTCCTCATCATCAGATCCGAAGGTCGGGATCATTTGCATTTGTTGGAAAAAACTCTCTAAAGTCTTATTTTTCTTCCCTTTTCTAGGCATTTTCCCAGCCAGTTACTTGACTTCTGAGATTCCTTTCCACCCCTGCCTGGATCCGCCCAACTAGTGCTTGGCCTCTGAGATTTAAATGGGCTTTCCTCCTGCCAGCTGTCAATCAGTGAGCTTTAGTTCAGGTGCTGGGGTGGGGGCAGGGCTGCCTCCCAGGCTCCGATCCCTCAGGGGCTTTATGCAGAGACTTTCAGGAATGGAGCGGGTGGGGGCGGGGTGGGGGGCCCGCCTCCCAAGCCCAGCTCCCTTGGGGGCTTTAAGCAGAAGCCTTCAGTAACAGAGCAGGGTGGGGGCAGGGTCGTCTCCCAGGCTCAGCTCCGTCAGGTTTTATGCGGGAATCTTCCGTAATGAAGATCCTGCCTGATGCTGGGGGATTCCCGAGTCCCGGTCCGCTGGTGGCTGAGCCCACACCTCTGCCTCCGCCGCTTCCTGCCCCCGTCCCTGCAGCCGCCGCTTCCTCCCGAGGGGGGCCCGAGTCACGGAGACGCCCTGCTTCCCCTCTCCTCCAGCTCGGGCCTTCTCTCTCACTGACCTGTAGCTTCTGTGGGCGGAGGGACTTTCCCGGCTGCCGGAGCCTCGGTCGCTGAAGCCTGCTCGTATCAGCTTCTCTGGGGCCACCACCAGGGCAGCGCTGGGGGTGGGGTCCACTTTCCAGGGCACGCCAGACCCTGGGGACAGGTCTCCAGGGCTCCCCGGAATGGAAATCTCTTCCACTCTGTTTCTGCACACCTTGTATTGACCCAGAAGTTATGGGGGACTCTTTTTACATTAATTCTATGGGCTTTTGGTTTCGGAGCTCGTAAACGTGCGTCCTTCTACTCCGCCATCTTGGCTCCGCCCCCCTCAAATCAATATATTTTAAGAGAAAATGACAGTACTACATGCTGTGAACCTAATGTTTCTGTTATTAAATAGACTGACTAAAAAAAGAGTAGACAGTCTCAGCCTAGGGGCATTTATTTGACTTTTGTTGGCTGCCTGGCCAATTGTGGTAGCTTGTTGACTTTGAGAATGTGCACTGAGGTTGTGAGCTTTGAATTTGAATTTAGTACATCATCTTGCCTTAAACTGTATCTGCCCTTAAAATCTGCCCTAGTAGTAGTAGACATTATTATTTATTTGCTTTGAAGGATATCAACAGAATTATGCACTTCTCTCTCTCTCTCTCTCTCTCACTATCTGATAAGCAGATACACAACAAATACGTGATATACAAATAAATAAATAGGGAAATGAATCAATGAATGATTGCACAGATTAATAACTAAATATATATAAATAAATGATTAAAAAATTAAATGAATAGATGAATAAATGCATGAATGTGGGAATTGGGTAGAAAACCTGGAAGTACTTTCTATTCCTCTTAGGTGTGTTTTTCATAGCATACTCTCTATAGAAAATTTGCTTTTGTTGGTATAGGAAAATACTTGGGAGGCTGTATCAGGGAAACTTGCAGGAGAACTGTGAAGATATTGGAGCAACCAATTAATATCCCCCTGGTAATTTCCGTACAACCTCTATGCTAGTTATATAAGAGTAGTTGTTTCTAAGAAGGTTTTCAATCTGCACCTATGAGGAGGATAAAGTGAGCCATAGCTTCCCCTCTGATGTGGACTGTTTTACCAGGATAACTGATGATGACCTACTTCAATGTTGGAGACATCTTTAACTCTTCTTACACCTTTTATATAGTGAAATATGTGAGTGTAAATGTGTGTGGGTGCATATTTTTTTAAATTGTCAATTTTCTGTATTGGATGTGAACTTCCAAGGTTGTTATTATTTCCTTCAGTGATTCGGAGTATAGTTTCTTATGATTGTTAGGAGTTTCAGATTCTTTTGGGAATTATATTCCTATCCTTTGACCACTCATCCATAGGGGAATGGCTTTTGGTTTTATGTATTTGTTCCCTATATTTATATTAGTTCTCTATAAACATTGAATGTCAATCATTTATCAAAATTATTTGATGCAATTCATATTTCCTTTCCTCTGTCAACTGCTCTTTTAATTCTAGTTGCATTAGTTTTGTTGGTTAAAAATCTTTTTAGTTTCACATGAGATGTTTTGTCATCATCTCTTCCCTTAGCTATAGTTGTTAAAAGTACCAAATCCAGCCCTCTTCTAATTCTTCTAATCATATGAGATTTATTGTTTGAGGCAGGCTCCATTTTAAAATTATTGTGGTATAAAGTGGAAGATGTTTTAACAAACTTAATTTCTGCCAGTGTTTTCTAGTTTTCCCAATAATTCTTATGAAATAGAAAGTTCTTACTCAAGAAGTTTCTGTTCTTGAGTTTACTGAAAACTGGGTTACTAAGTTCAGTTGTTGATGATTCTTCCTTATTTCTTCTGTCCCTTTGATAAACTTTTTTATTTTTAACCAATGCCAATTTGTTCTTATGATTTCTATTTTATAGTAGCATTGAAGCTTAGAAGTACTATTATACTATAATTGTTTTTTCATTAATTTTCTTCTCATTCTATTTTTTTTTTTTTTTTTTGGTATTTTTATCTCTCTAAAATTCCACTTTGGTAGTTTGGTAGAACAATAAATCTATGCAACAATTTGGTAGTATTATAACTTTTATTGGCATGGTCTACCATGGGCATTGAATACTGCCCCTCCATTCTTTATTTCCTCAATAGTGTTATGTAATCATATTTATACAAGTCTTTATTATACCTTGATCAGTTGACTCTCAGATAGCCTATGTGTTTTAGAATTATTTTGAAAGGAACTTTCTTTTCATTTTGTTTTCTTGCATTTTTAAATTAAGTATAGTTTCAATTGATTCCTATGGCTTAATTTTTCTTTCTGTTCTTTTACTGAATGAATAATTTTTTTCTTTCCTGATTCTCTAGGATTTTCCAAGCAAGTCATCAAATTGTCACAAAAATGGAGTTTTATCTCTTCTTTTCCTTACATTTATTTCTCTTGTTTTGTTTTTATAGTTAGTATCTCTAGAACTATTTAAAATGATGAGAAAATGTGGGACCTGCACTTTACTCCTATATCTACTGGAAAAATTTCTAGTGCTTTCCTATCACATACAAGACTAGTTTTTGCTTATATATACCCAGTTTTCAAGGAAGCAAGCTGCAGGTAATGTCAGGGACACATGCCCTTTTATTCCCTAGTAATTATTCCTAAAATCTTGGTCTCCTTTGCAGCAAAGAAGGACAATAGGAAAAACTCGCAAAGATCTTTGTTGCTAAGCCATGGAATCAATAATAAAATATTTCAGTATCCCTATCATACCTATGACTATGTATGATACATGCATGATCATGAATGTTTGTGCATATTTGTATGTCACTAAGTTGAATGTAACATTGAGCTTAATCTGTCATGGAAATAAGTGGATTTTTACAGAACTAGTGTCCCAGTTTATTGATATAAAAAGCAAGTGGGAAATTTAAGTGGGAAATGGGATCAGTAAACATGGATTGGGGCAATGAAAAATTTGCAAACACAAAATAGTTTTTATGGCATATTATTGTTCTTCAGAGTAATACTGTTAGTTCATACAGTTGAATCGTACTGGTTATATAGTCTAAAGCTTTGCCTTATGTCCTTTTCAAAATCTCTTACACTGTCATTTATCTATTAATTATTTCCAATCTCTCCCTATATGACTATTTCTCTATTGTCTGCAAACATGCACTGTCATTCTAAAAAAACTCTTACTTGATCCTTCCATCCCTGCTGCCATCCTGTATCTCATTTGCTCTTTGTGGATAAACTCTTTGTAGAGACCACCTACAATATCTGCCTCTACAATTCATTTTCTGACCTTATTGTTCCACCAAAAGTATCACCTCAGACAATTGACATTCACTAGCTGTGTTACCTTGGGTAAGTCACTTAACCCCAGTTGCCTCATCCTGGATCATCTCCAGTCATCCTGATGAATATCTCATCACTGGATTCAGATGGCTGTGGAGGATAAGTGAGTCTGGTCACCTGCACAGCCCTCTCTCACTCAGAACAAAGTCAAGTGCAAGTCATGTCATTATTTCTCTGATGGCATGATCTTCTTCAGCAATGAAGGATGAACACACACACGTTTTACAGGGTTCTATCCTGGGCTCTCTTCTCTTCTCTCTCTATACTACTTTGGGTGATGTTACCAGTTTCCATGGATTTAATTGCCATCTTTATATTGATCATTCTATCTCAAATATACCTGGCTATTTTACCCCTAACCTTTGCGTTGACCTCCAATTTCACATCTCCAAAAGTTTTTCAGACATCCAAAACTGGTTGTCCAGTAGACCTCTTAAACTCTATGTACTAGTTGAGCTCATCTGTCCCCCTAAAGTCTTCCATTCTCTTCCCTTCCTTATTACTCTAGAAGGCAGTACCATCCTTTCAGTCCCTCAGGTTCATAACATAGGTCTCATTCTTGATTTCTCACTATCTCTCACCCCACCCTATAAAATCTGTTAACAATGCCTGCTGATTTCACCTTTGCAAGATCTCTTTAATATGCCCCCTTTTCTTCTCTAATATTACCTACCAATCTGGTACAGGTCATTATCACCTCATGCTTCTACTATTGCAATATCTTACTGATAGGTCTGCCTACCTCAAGTCTCTCCCACTCCAACCATCCTTAGCTGTCAAAATGATTTTCCTAAAGTGCAGAGCCAACCATATCGCTCCTCACCCCTGCTCAATAAACTGAATTGGTTCCCTATCTCTTGCTTGATCAAATACAAAATTGCCTCTTTGTATTCATAACTTAACCTCCTCCTACCTTTCCAGACTTCTTTCACCTTACTTTGCATTACATATTCTTTGATCCAGTGGTACTGGCCTCCTGGCTGTTTTATAAAAAAAGACATTCCCTCTTTTGACTCCACGCATTTTCTGTGGCTCTCTTCCATGCCTGGAATGCTCTCTTCTCATCTCTAATTACTGTCTTCCCTGACTTCCTTTAATTTCCAACTAAAATATCATCTTCTACAGGGAGTATTTTCTAACACTTCTTAATTTTAGTGCCTTTTCTGTTATTTCCTTTTTGTCCCCCAAATACCTTATGATATATAGCTTATAGCATATTTGCTTATTTATTATCTCCCCCTTTAGACTGTGAGCTCCATGAGAGCAGGGACTATATTTAGCCCCTTCTTTTTTTGGTATTTTCCTAGTATAGAAGTGCCTGGCAAATAATATGTGCTTAATAAATGTTCACTGATTGAATGTCTATGTAACTGAGGTGGTGATGGATTCACTATTTAAAAAGATCAGGATCTCAGAATTAGAGCTGGAAGAGGATTCACATTTAGTTACACCTCCTCATTTTCAGATAAAGATACCTGTGCCACAAGTGGTCAAGCTATTTGAAAAGTTGGTGGCAGAGGTAGGATTGGAACCCAGGTCCTCTCACTCCAAAACCAACAATGTTTCCACTGAATTATTTTATGCTGACTCAACATCAACAAATTTTAAAAAGTCCTAATAATGAATTCAGTCCTGAATAAACTACAAAACTGAAACTTCTTATTAGTAAAATCAAAAATATAAACTTTGAATAATTAATAATAAATTGTTTATCCTGTGATTCCTTATGATTTTTTTTTGTTTTGTCACCTGTTTTTGTTGATATTAAGTCAAAGGCCTTGATAACTTTCTTCTTCTAGCTCAGGCTGTTCACTATAGCTGAAACTTCTTTCCCCTTAAATTAATGAAATTTTTAATGTCTAAATTGATAGTCCCCAAATTCATCCTCAGCTCAAGAGTTTGTAATGACCTTATTTTTTGGAGTTCATACTTTATTTTGTACCTCTCTAAGGATTTTCCAGGTATTACTGTGTATTATTTATGTGCATATGTCCTCTGTTATTATTAGACTGTAAGCTCCTCTATTCAGTTACTCATGGGAGTTTAAGAGCCCTTAGGCACAACCTAGAGGATGTAGAGAAATGGAAGAGGTAAAGCTGAACTAATGGCTTTGTAATGATTAGCAGGAAGTCATATTAGATAACAAAGAAGAAAATGAAAGAAGGAGGAAGCAGAGGAAGAAGAAGATAAACAGAAGAATCAGGAGAAGAAGAAGAAGAAAGAAGAAGAAGAAGAAGAAAGAAGAAGAAGAAGAAGAAGAAGAAGAAGAAGAAGAAGAAGAAGAAGAAGAAGAAGAAGAAGAAGAAGGAGGAGGAGGAGGAGGAGGAGGAGGAGGAGGAGGAGGAGGAGGAGGAGGAAAGTCACACAATGATTCTGTCCTAAGTATCACTTACATTTGGGAAGGTTTATTTATGACAACAAAAAACAAAATGGTAACTGAGGGACACCTGGGATATCTAATGGGTACCAAGATGGGACCATAGAGGAGGAAGCCCAGTGAGGCATGTGATACTTCTGACTGTCAAGCTAAATGGAACACATATAAATTTGCCTTGCTAAGTTACCCTGTAAAACAAAAAAAGATCAGGGGCTTTCTTGCTTTCATTATGAAAATGTTAAGGAAGCTGGTTTTAGTGGTACAAAGAGTTGGAGATATACCAGAGTAGGAAAAAATAATTGTCACGCTACGTCCATCAAGAGTTTTTGGCAGGTTTAACTCGCCATCCTTTGGGGTGATTGCCTCCTGCACCTACTGGTCAAACTGAGCTATGCCTATATGATGATGGAGCTAGGGTCCAACATTAGTAAGAAAGTAAACAGATAGGTATAGATAGATAGATAGATAGACAGACAGACAGACAGACAGATAGATATAGATACACTCATGTGTGCACATATACATATTCACACATATTTATATATGCACATATAAATGTATGTGTAAATACACACACACATATATACACACATATCTATCTGTCTATTTGTAAAATTCTAAGGGACTCCCCAAATTCTCTGCAAATATGCTCTCCTTTTCATCCGCACTGCCATGCCATCAACTTTCTTCACTGTCCTTGCCACCCCTCCACTGACCAGAGCTACCATAATGAAAAAAGCAAGAACAAACCAAAACCAAAACTGCAATGGACGTCAAGAAAAGAGGATTCTATATAACCTTTGAGTTCTGCCACTAATCAGTAAGTCAATTTACTTTTCTGGATCAGAGAAACACCACATCTCAGAGTTGGAAGGGACCTCGGACTCTGTCTAATCCACCCTGTTCCTGACCAAGTTACCACCCCATAGCTTAGCAGACAAGTAGTCTTTCAAAGTTTTCTTAAAGACCTCAAGTGGGCCAAAAGTCATAAACTATGCCCTGAAGCAATCCGTGCTACTTTCCCACTAATGTAATTGCTGGAACTTCACCACCCCTCACCCCGAAATCATGCTTAAATTTTCCTTTTTGCAATATCCTCTCTTTTGTTTCTCGTTCTATTCTATGGAACTAGTTTTGCTTTTACTTCTATTCCATGGAACAAGCAAAGGAAATAGAAACTCTCTCGCAGGTGACAGACTTTCAAATACTTGAAGCCAACTAGCAAGTCTTCTTTAAGTGCTTCATAGTAATTATAATGATGATATTGATGACAATCATAACAATGATTAGAAGTTGTATAACATTTTAAGATTTATAAATCCCTTTAGAGATAATAGCATATCACTTTGTCCTCACACTAACCTTGGGCATAAGCATATCATCCTCATTTTGTGAGAAATGATTAATTTAACCCCTATTTTATTACACTCAGTATTATTCAGCTTAGTGTGATTCCACAGGGGTAGTGATTATTTCTGCTATACTTATCTATTAATATACATTTAGTCAGTTTAATCAACTAATATTAATACTACATATCTTATAATTAGATAAAACTTGATAGATATATCTTATATTTAGAG
Organism: Bettongia penicillata ogilbyi; assembly: GCA_023548195.1. Classification (NCBI taxonomy): domain Eukaryota; kingdom Metazoa; phylum Chordata; class Mammalia; order Diprotodontia; family Potoroidae; genus Bettongia; species Bettongia penicillata. The sequence goes on along the minus strand of JAJHZJ010000314.1, from coordinate 31,198,217 downwards.
ATAATTAGATGCAACTAGATACATTCTTTCTTATATTAGGCCACTGAACTTTAAATTACAAGCAGTAAGTTCAGTTGCTAATCACAGGATGCGTACTAGAGGACCTCTACCCTTTTGGCCAGATGAATGAGGGATCAAGGCCAGTGTGGGTGAGAGGACCTCTGGGTCCCGTCCCCCTCTTCTGCCTCATTATCATGATCAAACCCTTCATGGTAGAGGTAACCTAATGATATGGAAAGCCCCCCAGCTTATTTTTGTACCTCCAGACCACTGTTGATGGTCCAACATGAGAAGTCACCCATCCTATGGCCACTTAGCAGAGATGATTCTTGCCTTGCCTATCATGTGACCACTCATGTTAATATGTCATCTATAGTCCTTTTGAAAAGGTAAGGCATAAGTCTATCAATCAATGAGATTCTGTATTGTACTCTGCTTCATCTGTGTCATCCTGGTATCAAATACTATAAAACTAAGACCCTAGACATAGGGGCTATCTCAGATCCTCAGGAAAATCTGAGGTCTCATTCATTACAGTGGGCCATATTCCTTTAATAAATGGTTCTTTGTTCAGAGCTCTCCCTCAGTTGTCTTTCATTGCAGATTGGACATTCCTGAGTGACAGGGAAAATCAAGATAGATAGAGATTATATGACTTCCTTAGGGTGACACAGCAAGGCAATAGCTGAGATTAAATTTGAATGAGTCTTCCTGACTCTAGATCTAACACTTGAGCCACTACAACACCTCATTACTTCATTTTATATGCTAAACATTATTGCTGACTTTAAGTAGCACTCATGTTGCATGAGCTCAAAGTCATCCTAGTTCACTGAACTGGTTACCCTCCTTGGGACACTCTACAGTTTATCAATGTCCTCCCTAAAATGTGCTAAAATTAAATACTTTTGGGGAGGGACAAGGTCAATAGAGAGAAGAGAATAAATGGGGGGCAGGATAGGATGGAGGGAAATATAATTAGTCTTTCACAACATGACTTTTATGTAAGTCTTTTGCATGACTATACATGTACAATGTACATTGAATTGCTTGCCTTCTCAGTGGGGATGGGTGGGAAGGGAGGAAGGGGGAGAAGTTGGAACCCAAAGTGTTAAAAACAAATGCTAAAAATTGTTTTTACATGCAACTGGGAAATAAGAAATACAGGTAATGGGGTATAGAAATCTATCTTACCCTACAAGAAAATAGAGGAGATGGGGATAAGGGAAGGTACGGGTGTGAAAGAAGGGAGGGTAGATTGGGGCAAGGGGTAATCAGAATGTGTGGTGTCTTGGGGAGAGATGGGGAGAAAATTTGGAACTCAAAATCTTGTGGAAATGAATGTTGAAAACTAAAAATAAATTAATTTAAAAAATTGAAGGGGTGTCATCTTTCTAATCATAAATTGAAGAAATAGGTGAGATGATATATAAGGTCACTTCCAGTTGTAAAATTATATCATTCTAGGATAAAGATAGAAATGATTTGCTCATGTAATAGAGAAAGGAAAGGTTCCTTTTGAAGACAGTAATGTAAAATTGAGTGCCCGCACTGAGTAGTGGTAAGAGGGCTGGCCTGGAAGTCAGGCAAATCAAAAGTTGAAGGCAGACCTCTCCCTCTTAATAATCCAGTTAGGTCATTTACCCTTTCACTATGTGAGGTAACTCACAAAAACTATAAGTTAGAGGACTGACAGTCTGTATGTGGCAATGTAGTTTTCACATTAGGAGCTCCTTAAACTGATGAAATTATAGGACTCAAACAATCACCTCCCCTCAAAACATGTATAACATACATATACAGATAGATGAAATCACAGGATACTCCACAATAAATACATAATTAATAGTGGCATATAAATTACTGGGGATGAAACAAAATAAACATCAACATATGCAATAAACTGGAAATATTTTGCATATTTAAAATAAAAAATATATATATTTTCCTGCAACCATGACTTATTCTATATGATTTCCCCTTGAGTTCATGTGATTTTGATATATATTCTTTAATTTTTCATTACGAAGTCACACTTTTATCACACTGGATAGTAAACTTACCTTTGACAAATGGTCCATTTTTCCAAGTCTAGCCTTGATTATGACATAGAGGTTTACAATGGAGTAGTAATCATGTGAGTTCCTAGTCTTTAAAAACATGTTTATTTTCATATTTTTGACAAATTTCTTAACCTTTCTTGATATTTCATGTTTCAAGGCTAAATTTTAGTATTCTATTTATAATTCCAGAATAATTCCACTTGTCAGCATATCAATACAATTATCAGATTTATTATTCTTTTAATGAAGGCAAGGTTGGCAGGTGCATTGGAAATAAAAAAATCCTCAAATTATTTGGGAGGGGTTTATATTTTATCATCTAATGAAGATTCCTAGATCTTACAGGACTACTTGGATTTCTTGTGATTATACTTTTGATATAACCTTGAATGAAAAAATCAGTTTCATAATAAAACAATAGCCTTTTCTAATTTTCAGCATTATATTCTTTGTATTCTCTTTGTATTGATCAGTACCATAAAAAACAACTAGTCTCACTATTCTTTAAATTTCAAGTATACTATGGAGGGCTTTACAACCTTACCTTTAACTATGAGGTCCCTCTGAAGGCCCTTGTTTATTTTCAGGGATTAATAAGACTCTTTTAAAAGAATATAGTTCTTGGCACTATTTTTATTTTCAATCTCATTTTCCTTTGAACTTCCATGAGACTGAACATGTTTCATTGAAAAGTTGAATGATTCTTGAAATACTGGATAGCCCCACACACATTATAGCTGCAAGATCTCTAACAGTGATTGAAGTGTACTCTTTAATAGCAAGAACATTTCAGTGTTTCTTTGGAGTAATATATATTCTTTAAAAAGCAGAGAAATAAAAACACAGCAATGGAGCTATGAAACAAATGTGTAAGGCATAAAATCCAGCACTTGGTAGAAAAGTAAGGATGGGAAATGAGCTAAGTACAGTTTTATCTGTGTAAGGTGAACTATTCTGGAGTCAGTATAATGCCAGCAGGAAAAAAAAAACATACATGGCAATTGCTGTCACAAAATAAAATTATAACAAAGTCACTTATTGCCCAAGTGATTTTTAATTACATAGTATATATACACATAAATATATGTGTACATGCATATCTGGGGATAAGTTCGTTACTTTGGTGGTATGCTTTCCAGGGATGTACACACTGAAAATGAGGTTGACACACGCATTGCCAGAGCTAGCTCAGCGTTTGGGTGGCTTCAAAGAAAAGTTTGGGAGAGAAGAGGTATTAGACTGACTACCAAACTGACGGTCTACAGAGCTGCTGGACTGACTTCATTGGTGTATGCCTGTGAAACATGGACAGTCTACCAGCACCATGCCAGGAAATGGAATTGTTTCCATTTGAACTGTCTTAGGAAGATTTTGAAGATCACCTGGCAGGATAAGGTAGCAGACACTGAGGTCCTTGCTCAAACTAACCTGCCAAGTATTCAAACTATGCTTCAGAGAGAGCAACTCCAACGGACTGGCCATGTTGTTCGAATGCAAAATATACACTTGCCAAAAAGACTATTTCATGGAGAACTCACATGGGGCAGGCGGTCACATGGTGATCAGAAGAAGTAATACAAGGACACCGTCAAGGTCTATTTCAAGAACTTTGGATTTGATTGTGAGACATGGAGACAGTGGCACAAGACCACTCAGCATGGCTTGCCCACATCAGAAAAGGTGTTGTGCTTGAGGAGCAAAGCAGAACTGAAATAGCACAAAGAAAATGTAGGTTGTGCAGATTTGGAGTAGTCACCCCAAATGTTCACCCGGACTATCTGTGCCCAATCTGTAGTAGAGCATTCTGAGCTCGTATCGGTCTGATCAGCCACAGTCGTACACGTTGAAACTTCACTTTATCATGGTGATGTCATTTTGGTCCTCTTTGAGAATGAAGGACAGCAACCAACCAACATGCATATGGAACATATATCCACACACATACACACACACACGCACACACACATATATATATGTATGTACATGTATGTACCAGGACAATACAGGTATTCATTTCTTTACTGATGAAGTATATATACATATACATATAGATAAAATTACCACATATATACACAATATATAAAATATATGGTTATTAAAAGGTAAGAAGAGAAAGAACAATAGTTTGATAGAGGGTGCTGGGAGGGGGACAGGGTCAAACAATGGATTTGTTGTTTTAGTGTAAGAAGACCCTAAAAGCATTTATAAGCAAAGAACAAAGTGCTAGCAGTGGGGGAGAAAGTTTAAGAGAAGAATAAAAGTAGATGAGAAATCTATGGAATAATGTACTCCAGAAGACAGAAATGGATGGGATCAGAGAAACAGGTGGGATAAATATTGGTGAAGAGGAGGGCTATTCATTCACTGAGATCAGAAGGAAGGAGGAGAGGATGGGGAAATTCCCAGAAGTGTGGAGGAGGGGAAATGAGCTCACATCTACCACCTCAATTTTCTCAGCAAAGTTGGAGGTGAGGTCATATGATGGGGCAGGGGAAGACGGGTCACGGTTAAAGGCTTATTTCCATATAGCTTAAAATGAATTCACTGTCACTTCTTCCACTGGGTTTGCCATGGAAACAAAAGGTTTAAAATTACTGCTCATTTTTCGATCTGTCCTCTTGGGTGCTTTCCTCTCTATGTCTTCAGCCAGTAAGACAAATAAACTTGCTTTCACAGTGCTTGCATGTGCTCAGCCCCTGGAAAGCTTGGCAAGTGGGGGGCAGCCACTTTCAAGTAGATTTGTCTGAGGAATAGAAGGCCCACAGCTAGTTGAGGTGCTGCGGACACTATATCACCAGGGACACCTGCAGAGAAAATATGGTTCCATTTGAAAACAGCCTTCGTCTCACAGTATGCCTCCTTGAAATTACCTTAGGGCATCCTCTCAGAGACATAAATACCACCAAAGGACCTCTCCACTGGGGGTAAGGGGTGAAGGGAAGCAAGCACAAAAGGAAAGGGGCTCTACTGGAACTCTTTCCAATTAGCAAGGAGGGGTTCCTTTCTCAACCTCTACCACTCCCCTAGGAATTTAAAAAAACTTAAATTTCCTCTACTGTCTCAGATATTTCCACCAAAAAGATTACTTTGCTAAGATAAATTTGGCAGTCAGATTTTAATCCTCTGTAAGGAAGTGGAGGAAAAATATGAGAAAACTTTGATATCTCTCATAGAGATTGAGGATGAGAAACCAGACTGTAGATGACTCCCTTAGGTAAATTACAGTGTCCTCAAATTCCCTTAACCTGGAAGAACCAGAAAATATTTCATTTGAGTCAGATTTGAATGAAAAATTGAGAACTGCAAGCCTAGGAAAGAGTTTTTCCTTTTCTTTTTTTGGGGCAGTCAACAAATAATTTTAACCAAAAGGTTGTTTGGGCTCTGAATCAACTTTATTCCTCATCTTTTTTTGCTCTTTTGAAAATAAAAATCTCATTTTCAGCTCATAAAGAAACATTAGTTCTTATTATTCTATACATTAGAAGTCAACTGCTAATTTGCTCAAATCAAATTAGTGATTTTGCATTTAGTTTAGTGATGAGAAACCCTGGAATTCAGTAGCTTTTCTCTGATAACCTTTAAAATATATTAATTTCAACAGTGATTTACATTGGACTTTATTTCCCACTGCTCCCACATCATCTCCTAAAGCAGAAATGCCCCCATGGTTTTTCAATTTGGTACCTAATCAGTCCAATATATTCCTCTTTTCTTCCTTTCATATTGTCTCCTAAATTTGATACTTCAATATTTGAAGAAATTGCACTAGGAAATCTCACATGGCTTTTTCCATTTCTTTGAACTTGCATGGGAATAAACATAGTAAAAATATTTCATTGAAACAGGGATGTTACAGTACAGTTGGTAGGAATAAAGAATTTAAAGATCATTTTAGCTGGATGACTTTTAAAAATTCTAATAATTATAGTAATTGGCAATTTAAAAAAATGATTTCATGAATCCATCAAAAGCACCTAATCTTAACCTTATATCAGCCTTCCCTGAAAATTGGCTGAATAAAAATAATTGGAGTTCTGACAAGGAATCAGGGCTTCAGAAATCATAATAAGAAAGAAGAGTCATGTCCTTGTACCATTAGGAAAGCAGAGACCCTTCTGGGTTAAAGGGTTGGTTAATCTTTCTTTATTGGTGTAGTATAAAAGAACTGAGGGACTGTCGGAATCGGTCAGTTTAAAAGGGATAGTAGCTGCTGAACAGAATTCACCCCCAGTGAGATTCCTTTATTAATATGTAGCTTTGAATGTTCCACTAGTGAGAAAAGAGTAAGTGATTGTATATTGGTTTCAATGAATAGGCTTAGGGAAGAAGGAATAATTCATATCTTCTCCCCCAAACTCAAGTAAAGCTAGGGTGGTGGAAAATCCAGGTTCTGGAAGAGGAAAGATGGTAGTAAGAAATCAGAAGGGGGTGGCAAGGAGCCAGGTTTAACCCATGGATTATTCAAGGAATTGAGTGGGGTCATGAACCAAAGAAAGCATAGACTGAGTATTCAGAACGAGAAGGAAGGCTAGTCGGAGAATTTCTATCAGGAAAACTCAGGAATCAATGACAAAGTTGTCATGGTCAGGTTCCTATGAAGAGACCTGTTTTCTTATAGGTTGTGGATCTGAGTTCCCACCCCACCACCCTCCTAGAGATTTATAGGAATAAAAGAGGGATTCTCATTCATATGTCATCATCATTATCATCAAAAAAATTAGCAAACATATTTTAGCTAGAATATTACCTAAAGTCCTAACCCTGTAGTCACAAAGACCCACATTCAAAACCTGCTTCTGAAACCTAGATTTACAAGAACTAATGCAGAGAGAACATTGTACACAATAACAGCAATGCTGTTCAGTGATGAACTATGATAGACTTACATTTTCTCAGAAATACAATGATCCAAGACAGTTCCAAAAGACTTATGCTGGAATATCCAGAGAAAGAACTATGAAGTCTGAATGTATATTGAAGCATACAATTTTCACTTTTTTTGTGGGTTTTCCCTTTTGTTCTGTTTCTTCTTTTACAACATGAGCAATGGGGAAATATGTTTAACATGATTGCTCATGTATAATCTATATCAAATTGCTTGTCTTCTTGGGGACAGAGATAGGGATGGAGAGAGGGAGAAAAACTTGGAACTCAAAATCTTATCAAAAAATGAAAGTTGGAAACTATATTTACATATAATTGGAAAAAATAAAAATATTATTTGCATTAAAAACCCTGCTTCTGACATTTACTGGCTATGTAGTGAGTCAACCTTTCTGAATTTATTTTTTTTATATGTTACATGCAAGCAATCATATATGGGGCCTAGATTACAGGAATAGATGAGATAATATGTGTTAGAAAAAACTGTGATCTTTGAGTATTTTATAAATTATAATTCTTTCTTATTACTAAATGTTATCACTTATCTCAATATCTTTTTTTGTTGGAGTTCAGAAAATACAATGGACCAAGAACAAGTTACTATTCAACAAATATTCTTGTATATTTTATGTTTTGTGTATTTGTGATAGCAAGCAAAGTAAGATCTTTTGCTGTTTTTATTTTAGTATAATCAAGTGCCTCTGATTAAATCTTGCCTTTGTCAACCAAGAGTCTTTACTAGGAGTAAAGTACAGAAACAAGAGTTTCTTTAACTAGAAACAGTATATGTATTTGTACTTTTAATTATTTTAATGTGTTTAAAGAAGATCTTTCCCACCCATTAATGAGCCCGGGAAAATTTGTAGGAAGGTCCATACTTTTTGTTAAAGAGGCGCTGATTCTGAAGGGTCTGTGATGCCCTCTGGCTGTAAAAAAATGTATAAATACTCTGAGGATGAGGTTTTATCCAGATGTTGGTGCTTCCCTCTCTTGTAACTGTAGTCAGACAGATGATCTGTATGTTGATCTGTCAGATACTTGGAAGCATGTAGGTTGACCTTCTCTGAAGTTCAGGGTGCTGATTTTTGCCCTTGAACTAAGTGAATGCTACAGGTGCTTGATTAAAGTGACTGTTGACCCCTCAAAAATTGCCTTTCCTTCTATAAATGCAGATCTAAAAAGCTGTGATAGCAGGTCCCCCTTTGTATGTTGGGGTGTTTACTGTTAGAGTAGTAGTGTGCAAGTGGATAAAAATGACTTTTTTGTCCTTAAATATTTGCTGAGATGTGAGGTTATCTTCCATAGGCTCACTGAGTTCATTGATGGAACATCTCCAGTATCATACAAGACCACAGCCTTGACTTATGCCTTCTACTTTTTTCTAAATGATTTTATTTTGTTAGATTACTACTATTTTCAAAACTTTTCATTCTATGAAATTTATAAAATATAAATATTTAGTATGGCAATAACTATTAACGATGTTGTTCTAAATGTTTGTGGATCTCTGTTATGACTGGGCAGTTATGGGTATAACCTGAGCCCCAAAGCCATTTGGTATGGGACTCTTTTCTCATTGGTATGTCCTGTGCCTGCATGACAATCGGGGCTAAGTTTTCAAGAGCTGGAAAAAGGAGAGATTCAGTCTCTTTCACCTCTTCAGTCTCTTTGGGCTTGCCAGGTTTCCATCTTCAAGGGAGAAAATGGACGAGAACAACCACACTTCATATTACAGAATGGAAAAATAAGACTGGGAAGAAGCCAACCTGGGATGAAGTAATTAGTGGTCTCTATCATGTCCCTAGCTCCTTCTTGTTATAGTGAAACTTCTAGGAATTAGCTTTTGTGTAAGATCTGGGACTCTCTCTTAGTTGAGCTGAATTACCTTGTTCCCAATGAGAAAGTTCTTTCACTTAGTCTTGTCACTTTCTCATACATATGTTTTCACTGATTTCTCTTTTCCTTGTAGTGTTTTCATTGTAGAACTAGTATTTGGTGGGAAAGGGGTTAAGCCTTGGATATAAATCTTGAGTTGACTTTTCCCCATCAAACAACAATGATCAGAAGTTTAGCTTGAACCTAAGAATCACAACCCCAAGATGAATAATATTTAATGGAGCCAACTGATATAATTTGAACCACATATATTGTCTCTAAGAAGAGAGCAGAGTGGTCAAGCCTCTGGCCCCAACCTCCTGCTTCTCTTCTTGGCAGGAAATATAGTCTGAGAAATGGAGGGGAGAAGAGGCTATAAATGTCTATTCTGCCTTCCTGTTTTTCATGAAACAATACTTCCACAGTGTATGTCAAGGGGAGGAGGACAGCTCTACCATGCTGGCAACAGTTATTGGTCATAATTCTTCAATTTCAATATAGTGTGTTGGATGAATGCTCAGGGATTTTTTAAAAGATGTTTTCAGTATGAAAATTCATCATCTGTTAGTTCATAAAGAATAGTGAGTTTCTAGCGAATAATTCTATCCATTAACTATCTGGGAGACATTAAATTTTTGCAACCTGTAGTGATAGTTTGCATAATTTTCATCATTTCATTTCATAATCAGTACCAATCAATGTGTGTCCTCTTTAAAAATGAATGAAATAGCAATTTAAGTATTTAATGATCTCCACTGTCTACTGAATATCTCAACCTTGGTGCCCTGTACATATCTCAATATGTCAAAAACTAAATTCATTATATTTTCCTAAACCCTCATTTCTTCCTAACTTCCTCATTACTGTCCAAAGCTTTACAGTCACTAGAACTCTCAGGTCACATGTCATCCTCAACTCTTCACTATATTTCACTCCTTATATCCAAGAACTTATCAAATTTTGTCATTGCTACCTTCTCAGTATCTCTTGTTTATGCTCCTTGTTTCCTCTCTTTCACGAACTGCTCTGTTGCAGTCCCTTATCACCTTATTCCTGGACTACTATAATAGTCAATATATTGGACTCCCTGCCTCAAATCTCTCCTCATTCCAGCCTATCCTCCACTCAAATGTCAAATTGATTTTTCCTAAAACATAGGTCTGACAATCCCTCCTCCATACTATTCAGCAAACTCTAGTGGCTCTGTATTGTACCCATAATTAAATGTAAAATTTTCTTTTTGGCTTTTAAATATCTTCATAACCTGGCCACTTTCTAATTTTTCCAATCTTCTTACTTCTCTCCATACATTCTACAATTCAGGGAAACTATCATCTTTGATTTTCTTTGCATAAGATTCTCCATTTATTCAATTTTCTTCTGGCTATGCCGCAAGTTATTTCACATCATAAGTGAGATTACCTTGGATTCTGACCATGCTGGCACAATAAAGGCAGAGTGACACTGAAGAGGAGAAAGTGATAAAAATTTGTGAACTGAGGGTATGTGTAGAACATTTCCTCCCTTCTGATTTCTCTGGCAAGTGCCCTAGAAATCAAGAATCCAAGCTACAGGACTCTTTATTAGAAGGATGCCTTGAAGGGACCATTTCATGACAATCACTATAAAAAATAAAAGGAAAAAATGTGACTGGAGAATATTATTAAAATTGAGGCTAACAGACATGTTTAATGGGGAACATGTGAGTAATGCTTTTCTGTTTCTTTCTTTGTAGAGAAAGTAGATGTGTGGCCCTGGCCAACGGGAAGAGAAATGAAAAGATTTCAAAGATCCACTGAAACACAGCCACCAGGAAATGGGAAACTAACGCAGTCAACAAAGAAGACTGGTTTGGAGCTCAAAAGCAGGAATGTTCATTTGGAGCCAATTCAACCGACAGGCCACCAAATGCAACAGAATCTTTTCATAGCATCTGTATATACAACTTAAAGTATCAGATTTCCCATGAGCTTAAGACTGAATGCACTACTGAACCTATTGCTAAGGTTCAGTATCTTCCACCACATCCTCACACATAGTTTACAGTGAATTTTAGTCAATACTCTTCTTTTGGAGGCACTTTGCCTTCATGGTCTCATTTCACTCTCCCAAAAGTCCTATGAAGTCAGTGCTATGTGTAGTACTACTGCCATTTTAAAGGTGAGGAAAACTAACCAAAAGAGAGATGAAGTGACTCTACCCTGATCACAAGGACAATGAAGTATCAGAGGCATGATTTCTATCCAAAGCCTCTGTTCACCCCTAAGACTTGAGTATATGATATCTCATGACAAAGTTGACTGATGCTGTACTATAAGAAATAAGAAAATACGCAATTTCAGAGAAAATCAGGAAAACCTGCATGAACTAATTTAGAGTAAAATGAGTGGAATAAGGAGAATTTATAAAATGACATTATATAGAAAAACTACTCTGAAAAAATTTGGCTAGAATATTCTTGGGAATTTTCATTTTGGGATCTCTTTTAGGAAGTGATTGGTAGATTCTTTCAATTTCAATTTTTTTAATATAAATTTATTTATTTAACTTTTTACATTCATTTTCACAAAATTTTGGGTTCCAAATTTTCTCCCCATTTGTCCCCTCCCCCCACCCCAATACACCAAGCATTCCAATTTCCCCTATCACCAATCTGCCCTCTCTTCTATCATCCCTCCCTTCCCTTGTCCCCATCTTCTCTTTTGTCCTGTAGGGCCAGATGACTTTCTATTCCCCATTAATTGTATTTCTTATTTCCTAGTAGCAAGAACAAATACTAAACAGTTGTTCCTAAAACTTTGAGTTCCAAATTCTCCCCATCCCTCCCTCCCCACCTATTCCCTTTGGGAAGGCAGGCAATTCAATATAGGCCCTATCTGTGTAGTATTGCAAATGACTTCCATAATAGTCGTGTTGTGTAAGACTAACTCTATTTCCCTCCATCCTATCCTGCCCCCCATTGTTTCTATTCTGTCTTTTGATCCTGTCCCTCCCTGAGTGTTGACTTCAAATTGCTCCCTCCTCCCATTGCCCCCCTTCCATCATCTCCCCTACCCTGCTTATCTCCTTCTCCCCCACTTCCATGTATTGTAAGATATGTTTTCATACCAAAATGAGTGTGCATTTTATTCCTTCCTTTAGTCAAATGTGATGAGGGTAAACTTCATGTTTTTTTCTCAGCTCTCCTCTTTTTCCCTCCACTAAAAAGTCTCCTGCTTGCCTCTTGAATGAGAGATAATGTACCCCATTCCATTTCACCCTCTCTCCTCCCACTACATTTCTCTCTCACTGTTTACCTTAATTTCTTTTAAGGTATAGTCCCATCCTATTCAATTCACTCTGTGCTCTCTGTCTCTTTATGTGCGTGCATGTGTGTATGTGTGTGTGTGTGTATGAGTATACGTGTGTGTACATGTGTGCGTATGTATGTGTATGTGTGTGTGTGTGGTCCCACCAACCACCCAGATACTGAAACGTTTTAAAAGTTACAAATATTGTCTTTCCATGTAGGAATGTAAACAGTTCACCTTTGGTAAGTCCCTTGTGACTTCTCTTTGCTGTTTCCTTTTTCATGCTTCTTCTCATTCTTGTGTTTGAAAGTCAAATTTTCTTTTCAGCTCTGGTCTTTTCATCAAGAATTCTTGAAAGTCCTCTGTTTCATTGAAAGACCATATTTTCCCCTGAAGTATTATACTCAGTTTAGCTGGGTAGGTGATTCTTGGTTTGAGTCCCAGTTCCTTTGACTTCTGGAATATCTTATCCCATGCCCTTCGATCCCTTAATGTAGAAGCTGCTAGATCTTGAGTTATCCTGATTGTATTTCCACAATACTGGAATTGTTTCTTTCTAGCTGCTTGTAAGATTTTTTCCTTAAGCTGGGAGTTCTGGAATTTGGCCACAATGTTCCTAGGAGTTTCTCTTTTTAGATCTCTTTCAGGCGGTGATTGATAGATTCCTTCAATACTTATTTTGCCCTCTGGTTCTAGAATATCAGGGCAGTTTTCCTTGATAATTTCATGGAAGATGATGTCTAGGCTCTTTTTTTTGATCATGGCTTTCAGGTAGTCCCATAATTTTTAAATTGTCTCTCCTGGATCTGTTTTCCAGGTCAGTTGTTTTTCCAATGAGACATTTCACATTATGTTCCATCTTTTTATTTTTTTGGTTTTGTTTTGTGATTTCTTGGTTTCTCATAAAGTCATTAGCCTCTATCTGTTCCATTCTAATTTTGAAAGAACTATTTTCTTCAGTGAGCTTTTGAACCTCCTTTTCCATTTGGCTAATTCTGCTTTTGAAAGCATTCTTCTCCTCATTGGCTTTTTGAACCTCTTTTGCCAATTGAGTTAGCCTATTTTTCAAGGTGTTATTTTCTTCAGCATTTTTTTGGATCTCCTTTATCAAGGTATTGACCCATTTTTCATGCTTTTCTTGCATCTCTCTCATTTCTCTTCCCAGTTTTTCCTCCACCTGTCTAACTTGATTTTCAAAATCCTTTTTGAGCTCTTCCATGGCCTGAGCCCACTGGACATCCACCTCTGATGTCTGGGATACAGAGGCCCCGACCTCCATGTCTTTCCCTGATGGCAAGCATTGTTCCTCCCTATCAGAAATGAAAGGAGGAAACATCATCTGTTCCCCAAGAAAGTAGTTTTCTATGGTCTTATTTTTCTTCCCTTTTCTGGGCATTTTCCCAGCCAGTCACTTGACTTCTGAGATTCCTCTCCACCCCCGCCTAGATCTGCCTAGATAGTGTTTGGGATCTGAGATTCAAGTGCTGCTCCCCAGCCTCAGGGCTTTCTGCAGCATGCATGGCTGCTATTCACTGTGAGCTTAAGTTCTGGTGCTCAGGTGGGGGCAGGGCCACCTCCCAGGCTCAGTTCTCTCAGGGGGTTTATGCGGAGAACTTCAGTAATGGAGCGGAGCTCCTGTCTGCTCTGGGAGTTCCTGGCCTCTGCTGCCTCTGCTGCTCCCTCTGCCGCTGCCTCCCAAGGGGCCCAAGTCACGGAGACACCCCGCTCCCTTCTCGGCCAGCCAGATAGGGTCTCTCACTGACCTGTAGCGTCTGTGGGTGGAGGGACCTTTGTGGCCACCAGAGATTCCGTCCCTGAAGCCTGCTCGGATCTGCTCCTCTGGGGCCGTGTAGCCAGGGCAGGACAGGGGTCCACTGTCCAGAGTGTGACGGACCCCTGGGGACGGCTTTCCAGGGCTCTCTGGAATGGAAATCTCTTCCACTGTGTTTCTGCGTGGTTTGCACTGCTCCAGAATTTGTGGGGAGTTCTTTTTACAGGAAATTTATGGGCTGTGGGTTCAGAGCTAGCATATGTGAGTCTGTCTACTCCACCATCTTGACTCCTCCTCCTCCTCTCAATTTCTATTTTAACTTCTGGGTCTAGGATATCAGGAAAGTTTTCCTTGATAATTTCTTGAAAGATGATGTCTAAGCTCTTTTTTTTGTGATCATGGCTTTCAGGTAGTCAAATAATTGTTAAAATCTCTCTCCTCAATCTGTTTTCAGGTCAGTTGTTTTTCCAATGACATATCTCACACTTTCTTTTAATTTTTCATTTTTTTGTACTTTGTTTTATTGTTTCTTGATGTCTCATGAAGTCATGAGCTTTTGTACTTTCTTTTCCATTTAGTTAATTCTGCTTTTAAAGGAGTTCTCTTCAGTGAATTTTTGTATATCTAATTTCATTTGACCAATTCTACTTTCTAAGGGTATTTTCCTCTTCCATGGATTTGTGTGCTTCTTTTACCATTTGGCCTATTCCGTTTTTTAAGGTGTTATTTTCTTCAGGTGTGTATATGTGTGTGTGTGTGTGTGTGTGTGCCTATTCACTCTTTTCTTGTATACACCTTTCTTTTATCAATTTTTCTCCTACTCTTATTTGATTTTTAAATCCCTTTTAACTCTTCCCAGGAATTAATTTGGGGTCTTAGATCTATTCACAATTTTCTCTGAGGCTTTGGATGTAGTAGTTTTGACTTTGTTGCCTTCTTCTGAATTTGTGCTTTGTTCTTCCCTGTCTCCATAGCAACTTTCTATGGTCAGGTTCTCTCTCTTTTTTTAATGTTTCCTCATTTCTCCAATCTATTTCTTGACTTTTAACTTTATCTTAAAGTTGGGCTCTGCTCCTGGAATAGAGGGGGTGCTGTTCCAAACATCAGATTTTTTTGGTGCAGCTATTTTCATAACTAGTTCTGGGGGGTCTGTAAATTTTCAGTTATTTCAAGGCTGTATGATCTAAGGAGAAATGTGTTTACTACTCTCCTGGCCTGTGCTCTGGTCTGTGAGTGACCAAAAGCTCTCTTTTCCATCCTGTATCTGAGACCAGGGTCCCCACTCCCCTGAAGCTATAAGTGCTGATGTCTTAGTGCTCCTTTTCTCCCTGGGACTATGATTTAGGAGTGTGACCTAGATGCACATATGAACAATGCAACAGAGTCCTGTACCCAATGCCATCAAAGGGACCCCTATAATCTTTCCTTTTGAGAAGTTGTCTAGTCCCCTTACTGTCTATGAGCTCAGAGCTCTGGAAACTGCTGGTGATTCAATGCTCCTCAAGGTCTGCTGCTGGTTTGTTGGGGTGTGACTTATGCTGGGAATGTGTTCCACTTTCACTCAGGTACAACTTTTCTACTGTTCTGGAATTCATTTTGAGACATCATTGACATATAAAAGAGAACTCAAAATAAAAGTGATGCAGGGGAAGATGAAGGTGAAGTCCTGAGATTCTTAAGCAGATCTGGAAGAAGAATCCAGCATGGTCAGCCTTGACCTCTCTCCAAAATGGAGGTCCCAGGAAGAACTCACCAACAGTGTAACAGGGTTATAGCATCAGAGAAATGTTATTAGATGCTTAACAAATGCTTATTGATTTGACTGATTTTTCTACATTTTAAATAGCATTGTGTTGTACGTTGGGAAAGATGCAAAGTTCAGTTATTAAATTACATACATATATATATATGTTTTATTGAAACATCGTGTGTGTGTGTGTGTGTTTGTCTGTGTATATATGTGTATGAATGTGTGTGAGTGGAAGCAGAGTGGGGTGGTTTGTAGATTGTAAGGTAAATGAACTGATTCACTTTTCATATTCCTGTACAACGCTAAAATAGTATAAGAGAGTAACTGGAAGAAAAGAGTGAATTTAATATGTGCTAAAGAAATGTGCTTCTTTTTCATTTATTATAGAGAATCGTATAATGGTCTGGTGCTAAAGGAAACTGATTTGAGAACAAGAATTCTGAGCTCCATTTAAGATCTTACCCCTTAGATTTCTTGAGGCCTCAGGCAACTGCTTCCACTTTTACTCCTCAGTTTCTCTTTTTGGAGAATCTTCCAAATGGAATTCTTTGGGGGATGTCTGTTTATCAAGTTCTGCATGGAGATTCTGGGCCAAACCAGTTCCACTAATGTTGTTGTAACATAAACAGTTCCTCTAACTTAAAGATTAACTATAGCCAACCATCTCTTCCAGATGTGTCAGATGATCATCAGCCTGTTTGTGGCTGGAGGCAATGGAAGAATGCCTCCTTTATGGGCAATTTGAAATCATCAAATCTCCAAAGTCAAACAATTCGCCTGCCTGAGATTGCAGCTTTTAGCTATGAGCCAGGGTAATATATGCCAGAAAGAAGAGAATGGCCATGTGAAAAGTAGAAAACCATCCTGTACCAAATGTTGCCATATATGCAATATACGAAAAAAGGAAGAAAAAGGAGAAAAATGCTAATCTTTAAAAAGTTTGAATGTAGTTTGTTAAAAAAAACCCTCTCATTTTTGATTATATATCAACTTTATTTTCAGCTTATCAACATAGCCTATGAAGGAATATCAGATTCTACTGTCCTTTGAATGGGTCTATAGAACATGTGAGAAAATCCTTCCCATTTCTGGACCAGCAGAGCTGAAATTCACTTAAACATGTATGTGGCACATGTCTAAAACTAATTAGTAGGATAATCAGGGCACTAATAGTGGAATATATTAAAACTGTCCTCCTTATTAGCATTTTCTCTCCTCCAATTCAGGGAAATTGTTACTCAAAAGCAGAAATCTGTACCTGACACAAGAATCATCCTTTTCCCTAGAGGGTTCAATACAAACTCATCATTTAAAACTCCATCATAGTCTGCCTCCAGTCTCCAGGTCCTTTCCTTACATAATTCTCCCAGCTCTCTTTCATGCACTCTCTGTTTTAGTCAAACTGTTCTGTTTGATGTTCCTTGACCTCAGCACACCACATCTTTCCCCTCTTGCGTCTTTTAACAGCTTGACTGTGATGCCTGGAATGTATTTGATTCTCAACTCCACCTCTTAAAATGCTTAGCTCTCAATCCAGGTGCCAACCCTTTCCTGAAATCCTTTCTGATAGTTTCCTCACATGTTATAGGAATAAATGCATCTCTGAAGTAGAGGGGAAGATCCCAAAGACAGGGATTATTGTTAATGTTGTTTTTCATGTTTTTCTTTTTTTAATATCCATTGTCTGAATGCACAAAAACTTCTGAATTCCTCGATGTATATTATGTTCAAGTTTGGAAACTCCTTCCATCAAGGCAGATCACATATCCTAACCTGTCTGTGACTTAGTAGATAAGTCCAAATTATCTGGTGCATAAAAGGATTAAATGACTTGCCCAGAGTCACATAGATATCAGAGTTGGATTTGAATTCAGGTCTTTCCATTTGCAATTTCTGCTTGCTACTTCCTCATCTCACTAAAGTAGATAGTAAATAAAGTCTTTGTTGGACTGAATTAAATTTGGAAATGAAAGGATGAAGGAGAAGCTTATTCTCTCAAATAGGTAGCTAGTTGAACACTGAAATTTTCTTTAATACATCACTTTATCGTATAAAAACACTGATATTGGCATTTATTCCATCCTGTCTCTCTGATGAAAACCACTCCCTTCCATTTAAAAAATAAGTAAGGGAGATGAGAGTGAATTTAAAGTCTGAGTAGGCAGCAATTAAGGAAATCAGCAGCTTGGGTTCTGCCTGGGTGTAATTGGACTTATGGACTATTGCCTGCAACAGCTATAATGAATACACTTAGTACTTTCTGTGTTCAAGAAGCTTTGTGAAAAAAATAATGTACTTCATGATGACTTCAGCATCATCACCATGCCCAACCCTTGTCGCCAACTTATTGTACATACTTACCATTGCCTTCTTCTGCTGTGCTTTTGCCAGGGCCGTGTGTTATGGGTTCTAGGTTTAGCTCCATAAATTTTTAGATGAGAAATGAGGTCCAGGTAGCTGCAGGGACTTTCTCACAGTCAAACAGGTAGAAATTAAAGGTGAATTTTCATCCTAGGCCCTCTGAGTGTAGGGCCAATGCTCTTTCTATTGCATCACATGTCAAGATGAGTTCAAATCCTAAAAAAAAATAAACTTAGCTGATAATTATACATATGACAGGTTGTAACTTCTGGAATTGGAAATAAAGGCCTACACTCAAATCCCATCTTTATTTATTTTTATATATGTGATGTCAGGCACTTCACAACTTTTCTGGACCTAACTTCCTCATATAGAAAATGAAAAGTTTGGAAGAGATACTCTCTTTGTCACCGTCCAGCTCCATATTTGTGATCTTAGTTCCACACACTTCTCTGTGCTCTTGCTGGGGAGTCTAGAGACAGAGAATGCTCCTTGCCATACCTGAAAGTCAGAGCAAAGAGAATATAGGACAGAAACTTCTTTTTATTGAGTAACAGGTTGAGATGGGTACTACCCAGGTACTACTTAAGGTTATCCATGACATTCCAAAATTCCAAGTCCTTTTCAGCACTGAGTTTGTGCTTGACTGGAAGCGGCCCCAAAGCCCCTAGGTGATCTAACAGAAATGAAAAGATGATACTAAACATTTTCTATAGGAAATCCTTCCATTACACTACAAAAGGCCAAGGACAGCGAACCTGTTGCTGTGGGGTCACATTCTGCCTTCTAGGTCCTTGAGTGCAGCCTTTGGACTAAATCCAAGTTTTACAGAACAAATTTTTTTATTAAGGGGGTTTGTTTGGTGAAGTTTGAATTCAGAAAAAGGGCCACACTTGAGGACCTAGAGAGCTGCATATGTAGCCTCTAGGCCACAGGTTCTCCACCTCTGACCAAGAATCTATCTCACTAGGAAAAACAATAGCCTTTCCTTCAGTCTTAGCTTTTTATCCTGCATATATATGAATCAGCTCATTTTAATATTAGGAAAAATAAAATGACACCTAAGTTTTACAGGGTTGCTGCTTCTATGGCCATACAGGGTTTCTTTTAGATTAAAGTTAGGGACACATTTACAGTATCTTCTATCATTTACAATAGTTTCTAACACTGAGACAAAAGTTTGGGTCCTTCTCCTAATTCTCATTTATAACAATTTCTAGTTATCCCCTAGCCTGTTTATGGTTGAAGTTCAGATTGCTAGAAACATTGTGGTACTGAGACATCAGATTATGTTACTGTGTTTATGGATAATTAGGCTCTAGGAGGGGAAGTTTAAAAAAAATGAAAAACAGAAACATTATCTCTAGATATCACTCAGTCCTTTAGTAGTCAGATATGTTGTATCTACCTGTCTCCCGCTACAGTAGGCTGTAAGGCTTTTGGCCCTCCTTGATCACTCTTTCCTCTGCCATTTCCCAGTCCTAAAATCTACTTTTCCTTGCTCTAGTTACCTCTGAGGCTCCATTTCCAGCTCCGTGAGCACAATACTTCTTTTTCCTCTCTACTTCTAGAGTCTTGGAATCCATTTGTATGTAAGATAGCTCCAACTTTCTATGCAAATTCCATAGGGCACGATGAAATCTTTAAGAGGGGCAGCTAGGCAGAGTGCTGAGCCTGGAGTAAGGAAGACGACTCCTCCTCAGTTCAACCTTAGACTTGGACACTGGAGTTAGTAAGACCTGAGTTCAAATCTGACTCCAGGCACTTTCTAGCTGTGTGACCCTGGGCAAGTCACTTAACCCTGTTTGCCTCAATTCCCCATCTGTAAAAATAAACTAGAGAAGGAAATGACAAACCAATCCATTCTCTTTGCCAAGAAGACCCCAAAATGGTGTCATGAGGAGTTGGACATGACTGAACAGTAAGTCTTTAAGGTAATGACTAATCAATTGAATCAAAAGGACTTATTCACATTTGGCTTGGAGTGATCCAATCAAGAGATTTTCTAATCTATCCAAGGTAATTATTTTTTAGTGGAGGGGGATAATAAATGAAGCCCTGCTCTTTCACTTAGAATTCTGTGTAAAACAGATATAAAACCTGGTGAGTCCCCCCAAATACTGTAGAGAGAGGTTCTTAACATTTTTTTATGATCCCTTTGGCAGCATGGTGAGGCCTAAGGACTTCTCAGAATATTTTTTTAATACGGAAAATAAAGCATATAGGATTAAAAATAAAATCAATTATATTGAAATAAAATTATCATCAGATTAAAAAACAACCAAAATCACAACCTTAGGTTGAGAACTCCTACTTAAGGATTCAGACTTACACCATTATGCAAAGTTTATGGGGAAGTTCAATTGTTTTTCAGTTGTGTCTGACTATTCCTGGCTCCATCTGTGATTTTCTTGGCAAAGATACTGGAATGCTCTGCCAGTTCCTTCTCCAACTCATTTTAGAAATGTGGAAACTGAGGCAAACAGGGTAAAGTGATTTGCCCAAGGTCACATAGCTAGAAAGTGCCTGGAGTCAAATTTGAACTCAGGTCTTCCTAACTCCAGGCTCCATGCTCTATCCACTGTGCCACCTAACTACCCATTTGTGGGTGAGGGATACCCAAAAATAATTTTGAAGTCATAATACTAGACAGGGAGCCAAAATAAAATTGTAGGGAATAGATTTTCAATGAAGAGGCAAAGCTCAGTTATCTGGAAATACCGTTAAAAACAGAATTAAGTTTAATAGGATGTGTCTGAGAGGCCATTCTATATTCTATATTCTAAAGAAGTTGGTACCTGGCACAAAGAATGCCTAAGTAGAAATAAAAACCTGCTGAAGCCAAGGTTAAACCTAAACTATTGTGCTTATTTGTTTTCCCTCATAGGAAAGTTCATTACCCTTTTCCATCATTATCTGATAACATATTCTACCTTTTACTCTTAAAAACATCATTTATTTATTTATTTTAAAAGAATGTATTGTCTCTCTCTGCCACTCCGCTCCTCCATTGAATTATTTTAAAAATGAAATAAAACAAACGAAAAAAGAAACCCTCATAGCACTCATACGCATATGCTGGCAAAACAAATTGCTACAATGGCCATGACTAAAAAAAAATGTTTTTTTCTGCAATTTCAATCCATTACCTCTCTAGAAAGAGGTGGATGGTGTGTTTCATCTCCAGTGCTCTGTACTTATGTTTTATCATTGCATTGATTAGAGTTCTAAGGTCTTTCAAAGTTGTTTTTCTTGATAATGTGGTTGGCATTTTGAAACTTGTTATAATTCTTACTTCACTTTGCATCATTTATACATTCCAGTTTCCTCTAAAACTATCTATTCTGTCATATCTTCAGGCACAGCAATATTCCATGATACACATCTGGCACAATTTATTTGACCCTTGCCCAGTAGGTGATGGGATACTTGCTTAGTGTCAAATCTGTAGCTATTATGAAAAGAATTGCTATAAATATTCTTAAGATGCTTAGTAAGGTGCCTGGAACATAGTAGGTACTTAATAACTGTATGTTCCCTTCTCTTCCTTTCTTTGATCTCTTTAGGGTATAGAACTAGGATAAGTATAGCTGGGGAAGATGATAGATACACTGAATGGACATAGTGGGAGGAAGCCCAGCATACAATAGGAAGGAGGCCAACTTGAACAAATCACCTTGTGCTAGTTATTCTTTCTCAAAGGGGAC